>CM072881.1:7500-37500 GCA_036937835.1 Pampus argenteus | reverse complement strand
ATCCGTCCAATTTGTGTCCCTTTGTAGTCCTGCCATTCTCAAGGCCGATGACCCATGATTTAAAAAATGTCCAATTAAAGGTGTGTCCACTTCTTTTTTATTCTTCAAATTGTATCTGTGTTGCATCATTCGTGTGGACAATGTATTTTTGGTTTCCCCAACATATTGCATGGAACATTTTGTACAAAAGATTACATAAATACAATTACTTGACCTCACACTGAACCCTTGTTGGACTCTATGTATTGTTCTGTCCTTATGATTTTTAATAAATTTCAGTCTGACAAACTGTGTTTCCAGCATCTGAGGTTTGTTACGGGTCAAAGAAGGCAACTTAGCTTGAACTAAAACATCCATTAAATTTTTGTTTCTCTTATATGCTGAGACTATACTTGAATTTGGAATAATACCAGGTTGTAACAGCCCCTCAAAGTTGGTCTTAAATTTGTTATTAATAATTCTGGCCACTGAGGAGAATGTGGTTATCAGAGGAACTAAATTCCCACGATCTCTCTCCATCCTAACCTGAAAGGTTTTTAAACAATTTCTGAGGAAGGATCTGGAATATCCCCTCTTCCTCAGGGCCTCAAACAGGACCCGCACTGCCTCCCGAAAATCTTCATCCCTTGAACAAATACGTTTAAACCGCAGAATCTGTGATTTAACTAAACCCCGAAAGGTGTGTTTAGGGTGAAAACTACTCTTATGGAGTAGTGCGTGTGTATCAGTCTTCTTAAAGTACACTTTGGTCTCCAATTTAAATTTTGTTAAACAATCTGGTCCCTTAAAAACTGTCACATCCAAAAAATCAATTGACTGTGCACTAATTTCTGTTTTCAGCTTAATAGATGGATCGTGGGAGTTCAAAATTTCCACAAATTCGTCCAATTCCTGCCTCGATCCCGTCCAAATGCCCCAAATATCATCAAGATACCTTAAGTAACACACTGGCTGCTTTTTACATTTCAGAAAAACTTCCCTTTCCCAATTGGCCATAAAAATATTCGCATAGGCCGGGGCAAACTTTTTGCCCATGGCCGTTCCTTTGATCTGTAAGTACCAATTTTCATTAAACATAAAATCGTTTCTGGTCAAATTAATTTCTAATAACTGTAAGAGCTCTGCATCTGGCCTTTTTGGGTCCGGGTACTGATCGAAAACATTCTTAACACAAGTCATGCCAGCCTGGATGGGAATATTTGTATATAAATTGTCCACATCCATAGAAAAAAAATAAAAATTGGACGGGATTCTTAAACCCTGTACAATTTCCACGAAATGGTAAGTGTCTTTTACATACGCTGGGTGCTTAATAGACAAGGGATTCAAATAATAATCCAAAAACTCTGCTGTGAAATAGGTCTCACTTCCACAGTCTGAGACAATCGGTCTCCCTGGAGGGACCTCAAAAGGGATCGTCCATTTTTGTGGATCCTTGTGGATCTTGGGTAGGATATAAAACCTCCTTTCCCTCGGCTGTAAATCCCCTATCAAATAGCGTTTTTGTCTTGCATTTATAAATTTCTTCTTCTTTAAGGATTCCAAAATACCAGTTATCATAGGAACTGTATCCAGATAAATAGGCTTTTCCAATTTTTTATAATAAACCCCATCATTTAACTGCCGCTCTACCTCTAAAATATATTGCTCTCTGCTTAAGATTACTACCGCTGACCCTTTGTCAGCTGGTTTAATCACGATGTGTCTGAGCTTTTGTAGTTCCCTTAATGCTGTAGCTTCCTGTTTAGAAATATTGTCTTTTTCACGAAATGGTTTGTAATGTCTCTTAAAACATTTTAAATCCTCCTCAATCAATTTCCCAATTTCTGGCGGCAATTTATCTACTGGTGGCGTCCAATTTGATGATGCAATAAATGGCAAAATTTGTTTATTGTTACTATCCCGATAATAACTGGCCAATTTGATTCTCCTATGATAATTTTGTATATCCCACTGTAACTGATCTTTCTGATCCCTGCCTATTCCCAGCGTTGCAACAAATGACAAACCTTTGCTCAGGAGGGTGTGTTGTGGTTCAGAAAGTGTGAAATTTTTTGATAAAACTACCACATCTTGACCATTAAAGGACTGAGGTCCCTTAATCCCCACCTGTGTCAGACTCACGGGGACCCGGTGTTTAAATGCTTCATCCAATGAATGAACATAGCTCTCCCCGTTGCCTCTGTCCAATGTATGTCATCACTTACCGTCTGGAATCTCCCCTCCGGCAAAAGAGGGATGTGGGTCATATTCTTCTCCAGGTGGTCATTTAACATGTCCAGGTTGTCCTTCTCATCTTCCGGGAGAGCTGGAGAATAGTTCACCATCGGAACCCAAACATCTGCGTAGGGGAACTTTCTCTTAGCCGACCTGATTGCTCCTTGCAGGTTCTTCACTGTTGTTTCTTTGCATTTGTTTAACCTGCCGTTAATCCCAAATGAGAGAATAATTTTCTCCACAACCAGGTCTTGAGGTGCAGCTGTCTTCTCCATAAGCGCTTGAGCATGGCGGAAGTGGGCTCCTGGAAAGCTGTCCATCTGCACATCCTTGTTAAAATGCTCTGGCAGGCTGGAAACATTTGAATCCCCTATAATCAACCACTTCCTCTGCACCTGTAACCTCCAGTCCGTCAACTTTTTCTGGGTGGTCGGATGTCTGGTCACCCCATATCTTTGTGGCTCTGGCTGGATGAAGCTATCAGGTGAATCCACAAACTCGTCCTCATCCATATTTGGCAGTGGGTCCTGATGGACCTCGGCCCTGACCTCCCTCGGGGTTCGAGGGCTCGAAACTGCAGCCTCCATCTCTTCCTCGGCCTGTAGCTCGTCAAAGAGAGCCCCCAGCTCAGAGTGTGTGGGGGTATGATTGTGGTCCTCCACAACGCGACATTCCTCTGGCCGTTCCGACTCCTCCTGAAGAAGGCTGTCCTCGGTCAAAATCCTCCCTCTGGTCCCCCTCTGCGACCCTCTGCAGTCTCGTGGAGATTCTTGGATTTCCAGTGGAGGTAAGTGCCAGTCAGACTGCTGGTCAATTTGCTGATCGGCTTGATCAGGTGTGGTGGATGCTGCAGTCTTCATTTCAGATGCCTGCGTACCTCGGCTCTGGACCTGGGCTCTGGGTCTCGTCTGTCGGGGGACCTGTGCCCGTGTTGTCGAGCCCGCATCCGTTTGCTTGGCTGTGACCAAGGCCTCTGCATGATCGATTGCATCCTGCGTGATGCGTGTCAGGTTACGTCTGGCCCATCGGACCGCAACCTCAAAGGCTGACTTCCAGTCTGGGGTGAGGATCCCAGTCAGTTCCTCCAGCAGCTCCTCTAAGCACGTCTCGTAGTGCTCCATTAAAATCAGGCAGGTGTTGTACCCCCAGTTTTTAGCGTTACCAACTATCAGATCCGCTGTCCTCCGGGTGGGAGCAGCTGGCTTAATCATATCTGACAGTACCTCCACCATCCTGGCGATCATGCGTGGCTCCGCCTTGCCTGGCTTTAAGGCAACATTTTGCAGGTGGTGGACTGTCTTGATGACTGCGTGAAGTTTCCTAGTCAGCTTTCCAAACTGGGGATCCGCTGCCTGTCGCCTGACCTCTGTTCCTACGTCCCGTGGAGAAAACCATCTCCGGGCTGGTTGAGGCCATCCTTGGCGAACAACATTCGCATACGAGCGATATCGGGGACCGGCATACTGGGGGGCCCTTGGGGGAGGCACTGGCCGATTAGGGTAGGGGACTGTCTCCCATCTCCGACGGGGGATGGAGGGTGCACGGTCCGTCCACCCGACGGACCTCCCGTAAGCGTGGTCCCATTGCGGCGGCCGGGCCCGCTGACGTCTCCGTCCGTAGCGCACCTCGGTCCAGCCGTAATCCATTTTTTTCCTTCTTCAACTAAAAAAAGGCGCTTTCAAATTATTTATTTTTTAAAAAATTATATTTATTTAAATAACAAAAGAAGAGTGTGTAAACAATATTTATATAATCAAAATAAGCGACGTTTCAACCTGTTTCAGTCTTCATCAGGCTTACAAAAACACACTAAAAACCTGTCCTTAACCTCTAGGTGAGCAGAGGTGTTAACAGGACGAGGATCGAAGGAGAAATGAGCTCTCACTCCTGATCCTCTCCTTTATATATACTCAGAGCTCCGCCCCCTTTTTTTTAACAATTGCGCCACTAAACTTAAACTCTATATTTAACCTTTTTTAACTATTTAACATGAACTTCACACATATATTCAACTTAAAACATATATAATATATATAATAAATCAAACTTATTTTTAAATAATAAAACTTATTCTTAAACATACAGATACTCATGAAATTCACTTCATTGCATCATTTTAAATATAAACAATTGTTTTTATACATTTTTAGTATTTATAATCCTTTTTTATCGACATAAATAACTTAAAAGATAATCCGTATACGAAAACCTCCTTAAATGCAATAACGTATACGAAAACCTCTTTAAATGCCATATTAAGTACAAAATGAGTTTTAAATGCACAAACAAACATGAACATAATGAGGTAAGCATGAAATATACCCAAAATAAATTATAGGTAAGTATAATTTTGATTAATATGCATTTATTTAAGACCTGTAATTGTTTTTGATGCTGTGTTTCCTTCCAGGTCCCGTCCCAAACCTCCCAAACAACTAGGGTTCTGAAACAGGTAAGTATAGGGGTTACGGGGATGATTGGGGTCCCAGAAAAGGTAAATAGAAAGATCACGGACACGTTAATGTACGGCCAAAGGTAAGTAGGAGATGGTTAGGGTTAGTAAAAAGGTAAGTATAGGAGTTAGGGTTAGAATTAAAATTAGGGCTTGGATTAAAGGGTTAGGGTTAGGATTTAAGGTTGAGTTAGGGTTAGGATTAGGGTTTAGGTTAGGGTTAGGGTCCAGAATGGGATTAGGGTTAGGGTTAGGGCCAGGGTTAAGGTTAGGGTTAGAGCCAGGTTAGGGTTAGGGGCAGTACATAAGGTAAGTATATAAGGTAAGTATACAGGTCAAATATCATTAATTGTATTTAACATTCAAGCCAAATGGTTCCTTTGTCCCTAATAAAAATATCCAATATTTTTCCCTCTTTTTTCTTTCCCAATCCGTCCAATTTGTGTCCCTTTGTAGTCCTGCCATTCTCAAGGCCGATGACCCATGATTTAAAAAATGTCCAATTAAAGGTGTGTCCACTTCTTTTTTATTCTTCAAATTGTATCTGTGTTGCATCATTCGTGTGGACAATGTATTTTTGGTTTCCCCAACATATTGCATGGAACATTTTGTACAAAAGATTACATAAATACAATTACTTGACCTCACACTGAACCCTTGTTGGACTCTATGTATTGTTCTGTCCTTATGATTTTTAATAAATTTCAGTCTGACAAACTGTGTTTCCAGCATCTGAGGTTTGTTACGGGTCAAAGAAGGCAACTTAGCTTGAACTAAAACATCCATTAAATTTTTGTTTCTCTTATATGCTGAGACTATACTTGAATTTGGAATAATACCAGGTTGTAACAGCCCCTCAAAGTTGGTCTTAAATTTGTTATTAATAATTCTGGCCACTGAGGAGAATGTGGTTATCAGAGGAACTAAATTCCCACGATCTCTCTCCATCCTAACCTGAAAGGTTTTTAAACAATTTCTGAGGAAGGATCTGGAATATCCCCTCTTCCTCAGGGCCTCAAACAGGACCCGCACTGCCTCCCGAAAATCTTCATCCCTTGAACAAATACGTTTAAACCGCAGAATCTGTGATTTAACTAAACCCCGAAAGGTGTGTTTAGGGTGAAAACTACTCTTATGGAGTAGTGCGTGTGTATCAGTCTTCTTAAAGTACACTTTGGTCTCCAATTTAAATTTTGTTAAACAATCTGGTCCCTTAAAAACTGTCACATCCAAAAAATCAATTGACTGTGCACTAATTTCTGTTTTCAGCTTAATAGATGGATCGTGGGAGTTCAAAATTTCCACAAATTCGTCCAATTCCTGCCTCGATCCCGTCCAAATGCCCCAAATATCATCAAGATACCTTAAGTAACACACTGGCTGCTTTTTACATTTCAGAAAAACTTCCCTTTCCCAATTGGCCATAAAAATATTCGCATAGGCCGGGGCAAACTTTTTGCCCATGGCCGTTCCTTTGATCTGTAAGTACCAATTTTCATTAAACATAAAATCGTTTCTGGTCAAATTAATTTCTAATAACTGTAAGAGCTCTGCATCTGGCCTTTTTGGGTCCGGGTACTGATCGAAAACATTCTTAACACAAGTCATGCCAGCCTGGATGGGAATATTTGTATATAAATTGTCCACATCCATAGAAAAAAAATAAAAATTGGACGGGATTCTTAAACCCTGTACAATTTCCACGAAATGGTAAGTGTCTTTTACATACGCTGGGTGCTTAATAGACAAGGGATTCAAATAATAATCCAAAAACTCTGCTGTGAAATAGGTCTCACTTCCACAGTCTGAGACAATCGGTCTCCCTGGAGGGACCTCAAAAGGGATCGTCCATTTTTGTGGATCCTTGTGGATCTTGGGTAGGATATAAAACCTCCTTTCCCTCGGCTGTAAATCCCCTATCAAATAGCGTTTTTGTCTTGCATTTATAAATTTCTTCTTCTTTAAGGATTCCAAAATACCAGTTATCATAGGAACTGTATCCAGATAAATAGGCTTTTCCAATTTTTTATAATAAACCCCATCATTTAACTGCCGCTCTACCTCTAAAATATATTGCTCTCTGCTTAAGATTACTACCGCTGACCCTTTGTCAGCTGGTTTAATCACGATGTGTCTGAGCTTTTGTAGTTCCCTTAATGCTGTAGCTTCCTGTTTAGAAATATTGTCTTTTTCACGAAATGGTTTGTAATGTCTCTTAAAACATTTTAAATCCTCCTCAATCAATTTCCCAATTTCTGGCGGCAATTTATCTACTGGTGGCGTCCAATTTGATGATGCAATAAATGGCAAAATTTGTTTATTGTTACTATCCCGATAATAACTGGCCAATTTGATTCTCCTATGATAATTTTGTATATCCCACTGTAACTGATCTTTCTGATCCCTGCCTATTCCCAGCGTTGCAACAAATGACAAACCTTTGCTCAGGAGGGTGTGTTGTGGTTCAGAAAGTGTGAAATTTTTTGATAAAACTACCACATCTTGACCATTAAAGGACTGAGGTCCCTTAATCCCCACCTGTGTCAGACTCACGGGGACCCGGTGTTTAAATGCTTCATCCAATGAATGAACATAGCTCTCCCCGTTGCCTCTGTCCAATGTATGTCATCACTTACCGTCTGGAATCTCCCCTCCGGCAAAAGAGGGATGTGGGTCATATTCTTCTCCAGGTGGTCATTTAACATGTCCAGGTTGTCCTTCTCATCTTCCGGGAGAGCTGGAGAATAGTTCACCATCGGAACCCAAACATCTGCGTAGGGGAACTTTCTCTTAGCCGACCTGATTGCTCCTTGCAGGTTCTTCACTGTTGTTTCTTTGCATTTGTTTAACCTGCCGTTAATCCCAAATGAGAGAATAATTTTCTCCACAACCAGGTCTTGAGGTGCAGCTGTCTTCTCCATAAGCGCTTGAGCATGGCGGAAGTGGGCTCCTGGAAAGCTGTCCATCTGCACATCCTTGTTAAAATGCTCTGGCAGGCTGGAAACATTTGAATCCCCTATAATCAACCACTTCCTCTGCACCTGTAACCTCCAGTCCGTCAACTTTTTCTGGGTGGTCGGATGTCTGGTCACCCCATATCTTTGTGGCTCTGGCTGGATGAAGCTATCAGGTGAATCCACAAACTCGTCCTCATCCATATTTGGCAGTGGGTCCTGATGGACCTCGGCCCTGACCTCCCTCGGGGTTCGAGGGCTCGAAACTGCAGCCTCCATCTCTTCCTCGGCCTGTAGCTCGTCAAAGAGAGCCCCCAGCTCAGAGTGTGTGGGGGTATGATTGTGGTCCTCCACAACGCGACATTCCTCTGGCCGTTCCGACTCCTCCTGAAGAAGGCTGTCCTCGGTCAAAATCCTCCCTCTGGTCCCCCTCTGCGACCCTCTGCAGTCTCGTGGAGATTCTTGGATTTCCAGTGGAGGTAAGTGCCAGTCAGACTGCTGGTCAATTTGCTGATCGGCTTGATCAGGTGTGGTGGATGCTGCAGTCTTCATTTCAGATGCCTGCGTACCTCGGCTCTGGACCTGGGCTCTGGGTCTCGTCTGTCGGGGGACCTGTGCCCGTGTTGTCGAGCCCGCATCCGTTTGCTTGGCTGTGACCAAGGCCTCTGCATGATCGATTGCATCCTGCGTGATGCGTGTCAGGTTACGTCTGGCCCATCGGACCGCAACCTCAAAGGCTGACTTCCAGTCTGGGGTGAGGATCCCAGTCAGTTCCTCCAGCAGCTCCTCTAAGCACGTCTCGTAGTGCTCCATTAAAATCAGGCAGGTGTTGTACCCCCAGTTTTTAGCGTTACCAACTATCAGATCCGCTGTCCTCCGGGTGGGAGCAGCTGGCTTAATCATATCTGACAGTACCTCCACCATCCTGGCGATCATGCGTGGCTCCGCCTTGCCTGGCTTTAAGGCAACATTTTGCAGGTGGTGGACTGTCTTGATGACTGCGTGAAGTTTCCTAGTCAGCTTTCCAAACTGGGGATCCGCTGCCTGTCGCCTGACCTCTGTTCCTACGTCCCGTGGAGAAAACCATCTCCGGGCTGGTTGAGGCCATCCTTGGCGAACAACATTCGCATACGAGCGATATCGGGGACCGGCATACTGGGGGGCCCTTGGGGGAGGCACTGGCCGATTAGGGTAGGGGACTGTCTCCCATCTCCGACGGGGGATGGAGGGTGCACGGTCCGTCCACCCGACGGACCTCCCGTAAGCGTGGTCCCATTGCGGCGGCCGGGCCCGCTGACGTCTCCGTCCGTAGCGCACCTCGGTCCAGCCGTAATCCATTTTTTTCCTTCTTCAACTAAAAAAAGGCGCTTTCAAATTATTTATTTTTTAAAAAATTATATTTATTTAAATAACAAAAGAAGAGTGTGTAAACAATATTTATATAATCAAAATAAGCGACGTTTCAACCTGTTTCAGTCTTCATCAGGCTTACAAAAACACACTAAAAACCTGTCCTTAACCTCTAGGTGAGCAGAGGTGTTAACAGGACGAGGATCGAAGGAGAAATGAGCTCTCACTCCTGATCCTCTCCTTTATATATACTCAGAGCTCCGCCCCCTTTTTTTTAACAATTGCGCCACTAAACTTAAACTCTATATTTAACCTTTTTTAACTATTTAACATGAACTTCACACATATATTCAACTTAAAACATATATAATATATATAATAAATCAAACTTATTTTTAAATAATAAAACTTATTCTTAAACATACAGATACTCATGAAATTCACTTCATTGCATCATTTTAAATATAAACAATTGTTTTTATACATTTTTAGTATTTATAATCCTTTTTTATCGACATAAATAACTTAAAAGATAATCCGTATACGAAAACCTCCTTAAATGCAATAACGTATACGAAAACCTCTTTAAATGCCATATTAAGTACAAAATGAGTTTTAAATGCACAAACAAACATGAACATAATGAGGTAAGCATGAAATATACCCAAAATAAATTATAGGTAAGTATAATTTTGATTAATATGCATTTATTTAAGACCTGTAATTGTTTTTGATGCTGTGTTTCCTTCCAGGTCCCGTCCCAAACCTCCCAAACAACTAGGGTTCTGAAACAGGTAAGTATAGGGGTTACGGGGATGATTGGGGTCCCAGAAAAGGTAAATAGAAAGATCACGGACACGTTAATGTACGGCCAAAGGTAAGTAGGAGATGGTTAGGGTTAGTAAAAAGGTAAGTATAGGAGTTAGGGTTAGAATTAAAATTAGGGCTTGGATTAAAGGGTTAGGGTTAGGATTTAAGGTTGAGTTAGGGTTAGGATTAGGGTTTAGGTTAGGGTTAGGGTCCAGAATGGGATTAGGGTTAGGGTTAGGGCCAGGGTTAAGGTTAGGGTTAGAGCCAGGTTAGGGTTAGGGTTAGGGTTAGGGTTAGGGTTAGGGTTAGGGGGGGTTAGGGTTAGGGTTAGGGTTAGGGTTAGGGTTAGGGTTAGGGTTAGGGGGTTAGGGTTAGGGTTAGGGTTAGGGTTAGGGTTAGGGTTAGGCAAAGGGTTAGCCCGTCCCCCTAGACGAGGGCCGGGAAGTGCACGGGCCCCCCCTCTGGCTTCCCTCCCTCTCCGGTCCCATGATGACCAGGCCTGGTCATGTTGTTGGGGTCGAAGGTCATGGGTTCTGTCACGGGGGCGACCCCTCCTCCCGCGACGAACCAGTTGCCACCCATCCTCCTGGTCATAAGCCATGATGGTCAAGGAGTGATGGGTGTGTGTTTTTTTTAAAGTTTTTTATATATAAAGGAATGAAATGAATAAATGAAATTGTTTTTAAATGTTGTATATATAAATGAAATCAATGAATTAACTTATCCAATTATTTTTGTAAAAAACTTGATTGAAAAAACCAAAAACTAACTCAAATATCTTCTCTTTTAACGAGGTTTTATAATTAAAATTGAAAAAACTCAAATATCTTCTCTTATACGAGGTATTATCTTCAAAAACCAAAAATCAACTAAAAATTGTGCCCAATCGCGACGTTTCGATTAAATAAATATCTTCTTCAGGCTGGGCAACAATAAAAACTAAAATCAGCTTGCCAGCACTTGCTGCTGCTGTTCCTGTGGAGCTCCAGAGTGAAATGGCTGAGTTCTGAACGCCTCTCCTTATATACCCTCTGGTTCTCGCCTAAAACATCTCTCGCCCAAATATCTCTCGTCTAAAACTGCAAGCAAACGAAACATCAGCATTAACCTGTTAAATGCTGGAACTTTTTATAAAAACAACTAAAAGTGTTAAAAACTCAGGTTAGGCAAAGTATACGAAATAAAATAATGATTAGGGTTTTAACATTAACCTGTTAAATGCTGGAACTTTTTATAAAAACAACTAAAAGTGTTAAAAACTCAGGTTACGCAAGGTATACGAAATAAAATAATGATTAGGGTTAAGTTTAGGCAAGGATTAAAAATTAAAGGGATAAATTGGTTAGGGTAAGGATAGAGACATGGTAAGGGCTAGTAAGTAACGGGAAAGTAATAGGTTAGGTTTAGGCACTAGATAAAAGTGGTTAGGTTTAGGCATTAGATAAAATTGGTTAGGTTTAGGCCAAATAGAAAGAATGGTTAGGTTTAGGCAAGTGGAGGAAAATGGTTAGGTTTAGGAAATATAAAAGGGTTAGGGTTAGGTAATTAGAGGAGATGGTTAGGTTTAGGCAAGTGGAAGAAAAAATGGTTAGGTTTAGGAAATCTAAAAGGGTTAGGTTTAGGCAATTAGAAGAAAAATGGTTAGGTTTAGGAAATATAAGGGTTAGGTTTAGGCAATTAGAAGAAAAATGGTTAGGTTTAGGAAATTAAAAGGGTTAGGTTTAGGTAATAAGACAAGGATTGGGATTATGAAAATATAAACGGGTAATCCCCTTCATGTTCCACCAATGGAAAGACTAAATAACGCCTTTTATTTTCCACACGCAATAGACAAAATACTGTGCACCTGAAATGGAACAGACTAAAAAACGCCTAGTTTCATCCATCCAGGGCCAAGACTAAAAAATGCCTTATAGCTACATTTTCCCTAATTCCTCCAATTCTTAATTATATTTGGTATTCAACCCATTCGGTTCCTTAGTGCCTAAAGTGTAGATCCACCTCCTCTCTATTGATTTCCTTTCCTTTATAGTCCACGTACTGTTACTCTGGATACCAGCTATTCTAAGTGCCTGAAAACCATGTAATAAAAAGTGTCTTACCAAGGGAGTATTGGTTTCTTTTTTGTTTTTTATGTTATATTTGTGTTGCCACATTCTTGTCCTAAGAGAATTACGTGTTTCTCCCACATATTTTTTACCACATTTTAAACAAAAAATCAAATACACCACATTTGTGGTCTGTGGCTTAAAGACTTGATCCAGTTTAAAGATCTTCTTGTTATTATAATTTTTTATATATCTCAAAGAACTAAAATTTTCCATTTCTTTACTGGAGTCTTCTAATGACCTAAGTTTCGCCCGGATCAACCAATCTTTCAGGCTTTTATTTTTACGGTAGGCTGAAATAACCTCATAGTTTTTTAAGGGGCCTGTTCCTCCCAAGAACAATTCAAAATTGTTCTTCAGTTTGTCATTGAGTGTAGTGCTAACTGATGAAAATTGAGTGATGAGGGGAACCTTTCTTTTTGGATAAACCAATTTTTGTGTTTTAAAAGATTTAAGACATGTTTTTAGGAAAGATCTTGAGTATCCTCTCTTGATCAGGGCTTTGAATAAACATCTCACTGCCTCCCAGAAATCTTCATCCTTGGTGCAGATTCTGTAAAAACGTAACAATTGAGATTTAACAATTCCTTTGAATGTATGTCTCGGATGAAAACTTGATTTATATAAAAGGGCATGTGTGTCCGTTTTTTTGAAAAACACTTTGATTTCCAAGGGGCTGCCAGAAGTAAAACCTGGACCTTTATAAACTGTTGTATCCAAAAAGTCTATAGATAATGGATCAATGTCAAATTTTAATTGGATCGATGGATCCTGAGAGTTCAATGTGTCAATAAACTGATGAAAATCCTCCAAAGAATGCGTCCATACCCCCCAGATATCGTCGAGATATCTAAAATAATGTAGAGGCTTTAAGGAGCACTTTTTTAGAGCCTCCTCCTCCCACCAGGCCATGAAAATATTGGCATATGAGGGCGCAAAACGTTTCCCCATTGCCGTTCCCTTTATCTGCAAATAAAACTCCCCATTAAAAACAAAATCATTCCGTCTGAGATTAATCTCTAATAGCTGAAGTACCTCCTCATCCGGTCTATCGACCCTTGGGTATTTTGCAAAGGTTTTTCGGATTGTAGCCAATCCTGCTTCAATGTCGATGTTCGTATACAAACTATCGACATCTAAACTAAAGAAAAAGGAGGTCGACGGAATTTTCAAATTTTTTACTATCTCTATAAAATGATATGTATCCTTTATGTATGCGGGATGCAGAATCGAGAGGGGATGTAAATGATACTCAACAAACTCTGCCGTAGCATAAGTCTCGCTACTACAATCCGAGACTATCGGCCTGCCCGGGGGTAAAACAAAAGGAATTGTCCATTTCTCTGGGGGCTTGTGGATTTTCGGGAGAATATAAAACCTCCTCTCTCTCGGTTCATTAAATCCTTTTAAATATTTAGCCTGCCGAGAATTAATGAATTTTTTCGTTTTTAAAGAATTAACAATAGTATGAATTAAGGGTATAGTTTCCAAATATATTGGTTCTTGCAGTTTTTTGTAGTACACCTGATCGTTTAATTGTCTTGTTACTTCCTCAATGTATTGTTCCCTATCAAGGATCACCACCGCACTCCCCTTGTCCGCCGGTTTAATTTCGATATTTTTAGCTTTATTTAATTGTTTAATTGCTTCCATTTCTTCATTTGTTAAGTTCTGTTTTTCTGGATAGCTTTTATAATACTTTTTGAAGACTTCCCAGTCCTGCTGGACCAATAAGTGAAACTCTAGGGGTAATTTATGTGAGGGCGGAACCCAATTTGAGGGTGGGATAAAAGGTGTAATTGTAGATCGATCCGAGTCTTTAAAATATGTAGCCAAACTAAGTCTGCGATGGTAGCTCTGTATATCAGCCTTAAGTTGATTCTTTTGACCCCTCTCTAAATTTAGGGTTGGAACAAATGATAATCCCCTTTCCAACACTCCCAACTGTTCTCTACTCGGAACAAAGTTCTTAGCCAAAATTACCACATTTGGTGTGGCTTGGGGCCTATCCCCCTGAGGCCCCTCCCTCTGAGGGCTTATGGGGCCTGTAAGTTTAAAGTTTTGGACCAGTGCTGGAACATAGCCCTAGCCGTTCCTCTTGTCCAGTGGACATTGTCTGACTCACACTCAAAACTGTCTGTGCTCAGTTGAGGAATGTGTGGCATATTTTTGTAGATATGCGCATTCAGCTGATGGAGATTCCACTGTTCCTCACTCGGAAGGTCCATAGAATAGTTCAGGAGCGGGATCCATAATTCCGCGTACGGGAATCTCGCCTTTGCTGTTCTTATGGCAGTCTGCAACTGTTTAACTGTAGTCTCCTTGACCTTCTGGGCCCTACTGTTGATCCCACAAGAAATGACGACCTTCTCTACCAGGAGCTGCACTACGGCCTTGGACAAAATTCCCGCCATGTGTCTAAAGTTTGCCCCTGGGTAGCTATCGATTTGTAGATGAGGGATATCATGCCTTGGTAATCTTCCCACATTCGAGTCCCCGATGATGATCCACTTCTTTGAAACAGACAGTGTCCAATCCACTGACTTCTTGTCCGTCTTGATGTGTCTCATGGCAGTGAACAGGGGAATTGCTGGGCCCTGGCCCTGGTTGGCACCCGGAACATCCGTCATGCCCAACGCGTCTCTAACCCCTTCCCCAGGATCATCTGTAAAGGGGTCATCCTCAATGGGATCCCGAAGGACCTGGGCCTGAACTGTAATTGCCCTGGGAGGAGGCCCTGCGAGTGAAACGTCCCCTGATGGCTGTCCTCCCTCTGTCCCTGGTCCCGAGCCCGTTTGTCGTCCTCTGTTGACTCTCCGTTCCTTTGGAGGTTCTAGCAAGACAGGTGGTGCTACATTTTCCCCATCCTCCAGTTCTTCAATCTCAGGAGGTTCCTGTCCGTTCTGTCGACCCGTCCTCCGTGTTGTATCCCCGGTTTGTACCTGCTGATCTGTCCTTCTCCTTGTCTCTTGTCCCCTGTCCAATGGGACTGCAGCGGTCGTTAGTGGGGCAGGAGGACCGTCCTGTGGTTCCACTTGGGAGGATCCATCTCTGGTCCTGGGAGGTCCCTGTGTCTGTTGCCCCCTCCCTGGGGGCACGACCACCTCTTCCAGGAACTCAACCTCCTCTTGTGTCTGTCTCTGTCTTCTCAATGTTGGTTGTTCGGGTTCGTCTGTTTGTCTCCCGGTGTTAGTCTGTCTGTCTTGTGGCATCGGTTCCAGGGCTGCCGCGACCAGCGCCTCAGCATGGTCCACAACCTCTCGCGGCAGCCGTGGCAGGTTCTTTATTGCCCATCTGGTAGCCACCTCAAAAACCTCCCTCCAACGGAGGCTGGGGTCTGGGGTGAGATCCCTCAGGGCCTCCTCCAAGGCCTCTTCATAATGGTCCTGTAGAATGATCATTGAGGTGTAGCCCCAGTTTTTGGCGTTGCCAAGAATCATCTCAGCGGTCTTTGCCTTGGGAGCCGCTGGCTTAATAACCGTAGCCAGGACTTCTACCATCCTGGCTATCATCAAGGGCTGCGGTTTCCCTGAGTCCTCTGTGACATTCCGTAGATGGTGGACAATTTTGATCACCTTCTTAATTTGTCTCGCCAATCTACCAAATTTTGGGCTCACAGGGATGTACCGCGCCTCCCCTCGAGACTGTAAGTCTCTTCCCCTCTGCCCTTTCCGAAACCCTTGCCCATAACCCCTGTTATTGAAGAAAACTCCGGGATTGGCTGGTCGTGTGACGTCCGCGTACGACCTGGTTTGTGGTCTCCAGGACCTTGGTGGCAAGGGGGGAGGACGCGAGAAGGAAGAGGAACCAAAAGGTGGCACTGGCTGGTTAGGCAAAGGGTTAGCCCGTCCCCCTAGACGAGGGCCGGGAAGTGCACGGGCCCCCCCTCTGGCTTCCCTCCCTCTCCGGTCCCATGATGACCAGGCCTGGTCATGTTGTTGGGGTCGAAGGTCATGGGTTCTGTCACGGGGGCGACCCCTCCTCCCGCGACGAACCAGTTGCCACCCATCCTCCTGGTCATAAGCCATGATGGTCAAGGAGTGATGGGTGTGTGTTTTTTTTAAAGTTTTTTATATATAAAGGAATGAAATGAATAAATGAAATTGTTTTTAAATGTTGTATATATAAATGAAATCAATGAATTAACTTATCCAATTATTTTTGTAAAAAACTTGATTGAAAAAACCAAAAACTAACTCAAATATCTTCTCTTTTAACGAGGTTTTATAATTAAAATTGAAAAAACTCAAATATCTTCTCTTATACGAGGTATTATCTTCAAAAACCAAAAATCAACTAAAAATTGTGCCCAATCGCGACGTTTCGATTAAATAAATATCTTCTTCAGGCTGGGCAACAATAAAAACTAAAATCAGCTTGCCAGCACTTGCTGCTGCTGTTCCTGTGGAGCTCCAGAGTGAAATGGCTGAGTTCTGAACGCCTCTCCTTATATACCCTCTGGTTCTCGCCTAAAACATCTCTCGCCCAAATATCTCTCGTCTAAAACTGCAAGCAAACGAAACATCAGCATTAACCTGTTAAATGCTGGAACTTTTTATAAAAACAACTAAAAGTGTTAAAAACTCAGGTTAGGCAAAGTATACGAAATAAAATAATGATTAGGGTTTTAACATTAACCTGTTAAATGCTGGAACTTTTTATAAAAACAACTAAAAGTGTTAAAAACTCAGGTTACGCAAGGTATACGAAATAAAATAATGATTAGGGTTAAGTTTAGGCAAGGATTAAAAATTAAAGGGATAAATTGGTTAGGGTAAGGATAGAGACATGGTAAGGGCTAGTAAGTAACGGGAAAGTAATAGGTTAGGTTTAGGCACTAGATAAAAGTGGTTAGGTTTAGGCATTAGATAAAATTGGTTAGGTTTAGGCCAAATAGAAAGAATGGTTAGGTTTAGGCAAGTGGAGGAAAATGGTTAGGTTTAGGAAATATAAAAGGGTTAGGGTTAGGTAATTAGAGGAGATGGTTAGGTTTAGGCAAGTGGAAGAAAAAATGGTTAGGTTTAGGAAATCTAAAAGGGTTAGGTTTAGGCAATTAGAAGAAAAATGGTTAGGTTTAGGAAATATAAGGGTTAGGTTTAGGCAATTAGAAGAAAAATGGTTAGGTTTAGGAAATTAAAA
Organism: Pampus argenteus; assembly: GCA_036937835.1. Lineage (NCBI taxonomy): Eukaryota > Metazoa > Chordata > Actinopteri > Scombriformes > Stromateidae > Pampus > Pampus argenteus. The sequence continues at coordinate 20,470 of CM072881.1, read as the reverse complement.
GGGTTAGGTTTAGGTAGGGTTAGGGTTAGGGTTAGGGTTAGGGTTAGGGTTAGGGTTAGGTTAGGGTTAGGGTTAGGGTTAGGGTTAGGGTTGGGTTAGGGTTAGGGTTAGGGTTAGGGTTAGGGTTAGGGTGTTAGGGTTAGGGTTAGAGTTAGGGTTAGGGTTAGGGTTAGGGGTTAGGGTTAGGGGTTAGGGTTAGGGTTAGGGTTAGGGTTAGGGTTAGGGGTTAGGGTTAGGATGTGGGGAATACTCCCTCCGATACGGGAGGGAGGGTGCACGGGCTCTCCACCCGGTAGGCCTCCCGTATCCCCAGTCCCAGGAAGGTTGCGGGTTATGGCGGCGACGTCTGCCGTATTGGACTGTCGTCCATCTGCCATCCATAGTGAAAAAAAGGTCTTTTTTAATATAATAAAAAACAAACTCAGGCTTCTTAAATTCAAAAACTATTTTTTTTATTTTATAACAATATCAAAAATTAAAATTCAAAAATAACAAAACTGTACAAATATATCGGTGTGCTCCGGCAACGTTTCGACCTGTAGCGGTCTTCTTCAGGCCTGCACACCTCTCTAATAATTGTTTATAGTAATGCTCTCGCTTCAGAGTCCAAGTAGAAGTGAGCTCCTGCTCTCCTTCTCCTCCTTATATATCTGACCGGGCTCCACCCCCTTTCGTCTACGGTAGGTTTCCGGTCAGTTGTATGGTATATACATTTTACATATATAATATATATTCAGTTTTACATTAAATTAACAAATAACAAATACAATAAACAACCAAACTGTGTTTTTATAATCATATACATATTATAATCATAATAAAATATATATATATTTTTAGAAACATGTACAAATGTCTTTATACAAAACATCTACAATACTTGTATACAACCCAATCCAAACATATGAAATTAGCAATATAAATGTTTTTAAATGCTTTAAATAAAGGGTTTTATTTAAAAAAACCTTTTCGTCTACGGTACGTTTCCGGTAGGTTGTCCGGTACATACATTTTAACTATGTACAATGTATTTTGCTTTAAATTAACTGACACCAAATTAAACAAATAATCAAACTGAGTTTTTACATATATCTATAGATAGTACAACCATAATATATATTTAAAAAATGTACAAATGTCCCTATATGAGCTATTTACAATATCCGTATACAACTTAACCCAAACATATGAACCCAACAATACAACCATTTTTAAATGTATCCAAACTAATAAAAGTGTTTTTTAATGTATCAAATATTTTTAACCTTATTTTTATACAGTAAAAAGTAAAAATAAGAAAGATAGAGATTACGTATACGTTAGGGTTTAGAAAAAGGTAAGTATAAAGGGTTAAGGTTAAGTTAATAGGTAAGTATAGGTTTAAAATGACAGAGTTAGGGTTAGTAGAGGTAAACATGGTGATGGTTAGGGTTAGGGTTTAGGGCAACCGGTAAGTATGTGGTTAGGGTTAGGTTAACAGGTAAGTATACGTTAGAATGACAGGGTTAGGGTTAGAAAAGGTTAGGGTTAGGGTTAGGACAACCGGTAAGTATGTGGTTAAGGTTAGAGTAACAGGTAAGTATAGGTTAGGGTTAGGAAAGGTTAGGGTTAGGGTTAGGGAAACTGGTAAGTATTGTAGTTAAGGTCAGAAATATAGATAAGTATAAATTAGATTAACAGGTAAGTGGATGTTAGATGAACTACAAAAGTAAAAAGGTAAGTAAATACACATCCATTTTGTTTTACTACTGAGATTCAGAAAGTTCAAAGGTTTTGGCTAAACATATTACATTATCCTCTTACAAAAAAGAACGACCATTGGCCCCCACCTGTGCAGGGTTCAGGGGGTCCTGGCATTTAAAAAGTTCATCCAGTGATCAAACATGGCCTTACCTGTGTCTGCCGTCCAGTGAATGTCATCTGCTTCCGTCTTAAATTTCCTTTCTGGCAACAGAGGAATAAAGGGCATGTTCCTCTCCAGATGATCATTAAGTTCCTGAAGATTATCCTGCTCCCCCTGGGGCAGTGCCGATGAAAAGTTAATCAGCGGAATATAAATTTCTGCATATGGAAACTGTCTCTTGGTTGATCGGAGTGCTCCCTGCACATTCTTGATTGTGGTCTCCTTGCATTTGTTAATCCTGCTGCTAATTCCAAATGACAGGATTATTTTTTCTACCACAAGATCCTCTGGTGGATCCATCTTTTCCATGAGAGCCTGTAAATGTCTGAAGTGGCTCTCTGGAAAACTCTCCACCTGCAGGTCTGGGTTGGAGAAGTCCGGGAAGTTGGCCAAGTTGGAGTCCCCCACAATCAGGTACTTCCTAAACACATCTAAGGACCAATCAGTTACCTTCCGTTGGGTATTAGGGTGCCTGAACACCCCAAATCTCGGTGGCCCCTGCTGCACGAATTGGTCCGGTGAGTCCATAAACTCCTCATCCTCCTCTTCCTCGTCCTCATGGAGCTCATCAAAGAGAGCTTCCTCCTCTGAATGTGTGGGGGAGTGCTGTATCGATGTCTCTCTCTCACCAGCTTGATGGGTCGGTTCTGGGTCTTCCACGATGCTGTCGTCCATCCACATCACTGCTCCATTGTTCCTTCTGTGTCTCCCCCTGACCTCCCTCCGATCCTGGGGGGGATCACCTGCTGTGGAGCTCGAAGGGGACGAAACTCGAAACCAAACCGTCTGATCCTGGGGCTGTTGATCCTGATCACCTGTATTGGTGGCTACTGTGACCTTCTGGCCCTGGTCCTGGGTCTGAACTGAGGTTGCGTTCCGTTCTCGGGGAACCCTTGCCGGATCCCTGGTCCGGGGCTGATCCTGAGCTGGGTCCTGGGTCTGTGATGCAGTCGTGGTCTGCGATGCAGTCGTGGTCTGCTGTTGAGGAACCCCTGTTGGGTTCCTATCCTCCAACCGCGCTGCAATCAAAGCCTCTGCCTGATCAATCGCATCTTGTGAGATCCGTGGCAAATTTTTTCGGGCCCATCTCACCGCCACCTCAAAGGCTTCCTTCCAGTCTGGAGTAAGGAAGCCACTTAAGTCCTCTAGAAATTCCTCCAGACACTTTTCATAATGTTCCATCAGAATGAGGCATGTGTTGTGGCCCCAATTCTTGGCATTCCCCACGATAAGGTCGCTCGTTTGTCGTCTTGGTGCTGCAGGTTTGATCATACCGGACAGGACCTCCACCATCCGGGTGATCATCCGGGGCTCCTCTTTCCCAGGCTTGGGAGCCACATTCTGCAGATGATGGACCGTCTTAGTCACTGCATAAATTTTCCGGATCAAGCGTCCAAACGTAGGATCCGCTGCTTGCCTCCGTACCTCTGGTCCTCCACTCCTGGCAGGAAATCCGGTACGGGCTGGTTGGAACACTCCCTGGCGAGCCACATCAGCATATGATCTATATCTGGGACCGGAGAACCAGGTGGCCCGCGGGTGCGGCGCTGGCTGGTTAGGATGTGGGGAATACTCCCTCCGATACGGGAGGGAGGGTGCACGGGCTCTCCACCCGGTAGGCCTCCCGTATCCCCAGTCCCAGGAAGGTTGCGGGTTATGGCGGCGACGTCTGCCGTATTGGACTGTCGTCCATCTGCCATCCATAGTGAAAAAAAGGTCTTTTTTAATATAATAAAAAACAAACTCAGGCTTCTTAAATTCAAAAACTATTTTTTTTATTTTATAACAATATCAAAAATTAAAATTCAAAAATAACAAAACTGTACAAATATATCGGTGTGCTCCGGCAACGTTTCGACCTGTAGCGGTCTTCTTCAGGCCTGCACACCTCTCTAATAATTGTTTATAGTAATGCTCTCGCTTCAGAGTCCAAGTAGAAGTGAGCTCCTGCTCTCCTTCTCCTCCTTATATATCTGACCGGGCTCCACCCCCTTTCGTCTACGGTAGGTTTCCGGTCAGTTGTATGGTATATACATTTTACATATATAATATATATTCAGTTTTACATTAAATTAACAAATAACAAATACAATAAACAACCAAACTGTGTTTTTATAATCATATACATATTATAATCATAATAAAATATATATATATTTTTAGAAACATGTACAAATGTCTTTATACAAAACATCTACAATACTTGTATACAACCCAATCCAAACATATGAAATTAGCAATATAAATGTTTTTAAATGCTTTAAATAAAGGGTTTTATTTAAAAAAACCTTTTCGTCTACGGTACGTTTCCGGTAGGTTGTCCGGTACATACATTTTAACTATGTACAATGTATTTTGCTTTAAATTAACTGACACCAAATTAAACAAATAATCAAACTGAGTTTTTACATATATCTATAGATAGTACAACCATAATATATATTTAAAAAATGTACAAATGTCCCTATATGAGCTATTTACAATATCCGTATACAACTTAACCCAAACATATGAACCCAACAATACAACCATTTTTAAATGTATCCAAACTAATAAAAGTGTTTTTTAATGTATCAAATATTTTTAACCTTATTTTTATACAGTAAAAAGTAAAAATAAGAAAGATAGAGATTACGTATACGTTAGGGTTTAGAAAAAGGTAAGTATAAAGGGTTAAGGTTAAGTTAATAGGTAAGTATAGGTTTAAAATGACAGAGTTAGGGTTAGTAGAGGTAAACATGGTGATGGTTAGGGTTAGGGTTTAGGGCAACCGGTAAGTATGTGGTTAGGGTTAGGTTAACAGGTAAGTATACGTTAGAATGACAGGGTTAGGGTTAGAAAAGGTTAGGGTTAGGGTTAGGACAACCGGTAAGTATGTGGTTAAGGTTAGAGTAACAGGTAAGTATAGGTTAGGGTTAGGAAAGGTTAGGGTTAGGGTTAGGGAAACTGGTAAGTATTGTAGTTAAGGTCAGAAATATAGATAAGTATAAATTAGATTAACAGGTAAGTGGATGTTAGATGAACTACAAAAGTAAAAAGGTAAGTAAATACACATCCATTTTGTTTTACTACTGAGATTCAGAAAGTTCAAAGGTTTTGGCTAAACATATTACATTATCCTCTTACAAAAAAGAACGACCATTGGCCCCCACCTGTGCAGGGTTCAGGGGGTCCTGGCATTTAAAAAGTTCATCCAGTGATCAAACATGGCCTTACCTGTGTCTGCCGTCCAGTGAATGTCATCTGCTTCCGTCTTAAATTTCCTTTCTGGCAACAGAGGAATAAAGGGCATGTTCCTCTCCAGATGATCATTAAGTTCCTGAAGATTATCCTGCTCCCCCTGGGGCAGTGCCGATGAAAAGTTAATCAGCGGAATATAAATTTCTGCATATGGAAACTGTCTCTTGGTTGATCGGAGTGCTCCCTGCACATTCTTGATTGTGGTCTCCTTGCATTTGTTAATCCTGCTGCTAATTCCAAATGACAGGATTATTTTTTCTACCACAAGATCCTCTGGTGGATCCATCTTTTCCATGAGAGCCTGTAAATGTCTGAAGTGGCTCTCTGGAAAACTCTCCACCTGCAGGTCTGGGTTGGAGAAGTCCGGGAAGTTGGCCAAGTTGGAGTCCCCCACAATCAGGTACTTCCTAAACACATCTAAGGACCAATCAGTTACCTTCCGTTGGGTATTAGGGTGCCTGAACACCCCAAATCTCGGTGGCCCCTGCTGCACGAATTGGTCCGGTGAGTCCATAAACTCCTCATCCTCCTCTTCCTCGTCCTCATGGAGCTCATCAAAGAGAGCTTCCTCCTCTGAATGTGTGGGGGAGTGCTGTATCGATGTCTCTCTCTCACCAGCTTGATGGGTCGGTTCTGGGTCTTCCACGATGCTGTCGTCCATCCACATCACTGCTCCATTGTTCCTTCTGTGTCTCCCCCTGACCTCCCTCCGATCCTGGGGGGGATCACCTGCTGTGGAGCTCGAAGGGGACGAAACTCGAAACCAAACCGTCTGATCCTGGGGCTGTTGATCCTGATCACCTGTATTGGTGGCTACTGTGACCTTCTGGCCCTGGTCCTGGGTCTGAACTGAGGTTGCGTTCCGTTCTCGGGGAACCCTTGCCGGATCCCTGGTCCGGGGCTGATCCTGAGCTGGGTCCTGGGTCTGTGATGCAGTCGTGGTCTGCGATGCAGTCGTGGTCTGCTGTTGAGGAACCCCTGTTGGGTTCCTATCCTCCAACCGCGCTGCAATCAAAGCCTCTGCCTGATCAATCGCATCTTGTGAGATCCGTGGCAAATTTTTTCGGGCCCATCTCACCGCCACCTCAAAGGCTTCCTTCCAGTCTGGAGTAAGGAAGCCACTTAAGTCCTCTAGAAATTCCTCCAGACACTTTTCATAATGTTCCATCAGAATGAGGCATGTGTTGTGGCCCCAATTCTTGGCATTCCCCACGATAAGGTCGCTCGTTTGTCGTCTTGGTGCTGCAGGTTTGATCATACCGGACAGGACCTCCACCATCCGGGTGATCATCCGGGGCTCCTCTTTCCCAGGCTTGGGAGCCACATTCTGCAGATGATGGACCGTCTTAGTCACTGCATAAATTTTCCGGATCAAGCGTCCAAACGTAGGATCCGCTGCTTGCCTCCGTACCTCTGGTCCTCCACTCCTGGCAGGAAATCCGGTACGGGCTGGTTGGAACACTCCCTGGCGAGCCACATCAGCATATGATCTATATCTGGGACCGGAGAACCAGGTGGCCCGCGGGTGCGGCGCTGGCTGGTTAGGATGTGGGGAATACTCCCTCCGATACGGGAGGGAGGGTGCACGGGCTCTCCACCCGGTAGGCCTCCCGTATCCCCAGTCCCAGGAAGGTTGCGGGTTATGGCGGCGACGTCTGCCGTATTGGACTGTCGTCCATCTGCCATCCATAGTGAAAAAAAGGTCTTTTTTAATATAATAAAAAACAAACTCAGGCTTCTTAAATTCAAAAACTATTTTTTTTATTTTATAACAATATCAAAAATTAAAATTCAAAAATAACAAAACTGTACAAATATATCGGTGTGCTCCGGCAACGTTTCGACCTGTAGCGGTCTTCTTCAGGCCTGCACACCTCTCTAATAATTGTTTATAGTAATGCTCTCGCTTCAGAGTCCAAGTAGAAGTGAGCTCCTGCTCTCCTTCTCCTCCTTATATATCTGACCGGGCTCCACCCCCTTTCGTCTACGGTAGGTTTCCGGTCAGTTGTATGGTATATACATTTTACATATATAATATATATTCAGTTTTACATTAAATTAACAAATAACAAATACAATAAACAACCAAACTGTGTTTTTATAATCATATACATATTATAATCATAATAAAATATATATATATTTTTAGAAACATGTACAAATGTCTTTATACAAAACATCTACAATACTTGTATACAACCCAATCCAAACATATGAAATTAGCAATATAAATGTTTTTAAATGCTTTAAATAAAGGGTTTTATTTAAAAAAACCTTTTCGTCTACGGTACGTTTCCGGTAGGTTGTCCGGTACATACATTTTAACTATGTACAATGTATTTTGCTTTAAATTAACTGACACCAAATTAAACAAATAATCAAACTGAGTTTTTACATATATCTATAGATAGTACAACCATAATATATATTTAAAAAATGTACAAATGTCCCTATATGAGCTATTTACAATATCCGTATACAACTTAACCCAAACATATGAACCCAACAATACAACCATTTTTAAATGTATCCAAACTAATAAAAGTGTTTTTTAATGTATCAAATATTTTTAACCTTATTTTTATACAGTAAAAAGTAAAAATAAGAAAGATAGAGATTACGTATACGTTAGGGTTTAGAAAAAGGTAAGTATAAAGGGTTAAGGTTAAGTTAATAGGTAAGTATAGGTTTAAAATGACAGAGTTAGGGTTAGTAGAGGTAAACATGGTGATGGTTAGGGTTAGGGTTTAGGGCAACCGGTAAGTATGTGGTTAGGGTTAGGTTAACAGGTAAGTATACGTTAGAATGACAGGGTTAGGGTTAGAAAAGGTTAGGGTTAGGGTTAGGACAACCGGTAAGTATGTGGTTAAGGTTAGAGTAACAGGTAAGTATAGGTTAGGGTTAGGAAAGGTTAGGGTTAGGGTTAGGGAAACTGGTAAGTATTGTAGTTAAGGTCAGAAATATAGATAAGTATAAATTAGATTAACAGGTAAGTGGATGTTAGATGAACTACAAAAGTAAAAAGGTAAGTAAATACACATCCATTTTGTTTTACTACTGAGATTCAGAAAGTTCAAAGGTTTTGGCTAAACATATTACATTATCCTCTTACAAAAAAGAACGACCATTGGCCCCCACCTGTGCAGGGTTCAGGGGGTCCTGGCATTTAAAAAGTTCATCCAGTGATCAAACATGGCCTTACCTGTGTCTGCCGTCCAGTGAATGTCATCTGCTTCCGTCTTAAATTTCCTTTCTGGCAACAGAGGAATAAAGGGCATGTTCCTCTCCAGATGATCATTAAGTTCCTGAAGATTATCCTGCTCCCCCTGGGGCAGTGCCGATGAAAAGTTAATCAGCGGAATATAAATTTCTGCATATGGAAACTGTCTCTTGGTTGATCGGAGTGCTCCCTGCACATTCTTGATTGTGGTCTCCTTGCATTTGTTAATCCTGCTGCTAATTCCAAATGACAGGATTATTTTTTCTACCACAAGATCCTCTGGTGGATCCATCTTTTCCATGAGAGCCTGTAAATGTCTGAAGTGGCTCTCTGGAAAACTCTCCACCTGCAGGTCTGGGTTGGAGAAGTCCGGGAAGTTGGCCAAGTTGGAGTCCCCCACAATCAGGTACTTCCTAAACACATCTAAGGACCAATCAGTTACCTTCCGTTGGGTATTAGGGTGCCTGAACACCCCAAATCTCGGTGGCCCCTGCTGCACGAATTGGTCCGGTGAGTCCATAAACTCCTCATCCTCCTCTTCCTCGTCCTCATGGAGCTCATCAAAGAGAGCTTCCTCCTCTGAATGTGTGGGGGAGTGCTGTATCGATGTCTCTCTCTCACCAGCTTGATGGGTCGGTTCTGGGTCTTCCACGATGCTGTCGTCCATCCACATCACTGCTCCATTGTTCCTTCTGTGTCTCCCCCTGACCTCCCTCCGATCCTGGGGGGGATCACCTGCTGTGGAGCTCGAAGGGGACGAAACTCGAAACCAAACCGTCTGATCCTGGGGCTGTTGATCCTGATCACCTGTATTGGTGGCTACTGTGACCTTCTGGCCCTGGTCCTGGGTCTGAACTGAGGTTGCGTTCCGTTCTCGGGGAACCCTTGCCGGATCCCTGGTCCGGGGCTGATCCTGAGCTGGGTCCTGGGTCTGTGATGCAGTCGTGGTCTGCGATGCAGTCGTGGTCTGCTGTTGAGGAACCCCTGTTGGGTTCCTATCCTCCAACCGCGCTGCAATCAAAGCCTCTGCCTGATCAATCGCATCTTGTGAGATCCGTGGCAAATTTTTTCGGGCCCATCTCACCGCCACCTCAAAGGCTTCCTTCCAGTCTGGAGTAAGGAAGCCACTTAAGTCCTCTAGAAATTCCTCCAGACACTTTTCATAATGTTCCATCAGAATGAGGCATGTGTTGTGGCCCCAATTCTTGGCATTCCCCACGATAAGGTCGCTCGTTTGTCGTCTTGGTGCTGCAGGTTTGATCATACCGGACAGGACCTCCACCATCCGGGTGATCATCCGGGGCTCCTCTTTCCCAGGCTTGGGAGCCACATTCTGCAGATGATGGACCGTCTTAGTCACTGCATAAATTTTCCGGATCAAGCGTCCAAACGTAGGATCCGCTGCTTGCCTCCGTACCTCTGGTCCTCCACTCCTGGCAGGAAATCCGGTACGGGCTGGTTGGAACACTCCCTGGCGAGCCACATCAGCATATGATCTATATCTGGGACCGGAGAACCAGGTGGCCCGCGGGTGCGGCGCTGGCTGGTTAGGATGTGGGGAATACTCCCTCCGATACGGGAGGGAGGGTGCACGGGCTCTCCACCCGGTAGGCCTCCCGTATCCCCAGTCCCAGGAAGGTTGCGGGTTATGGCGGCGACGTCTGCCGTATTGGACTGTCGTCCATCTGCCATCCATAGTGAAAAAAAGGTCTTTTTTAATATAATAAAAAACAAACTCAGGCTTCTTAAATTCAAAAACTATTTTTTTTATTTTATAACAATATCAAAAATTAAAATTCAAAAATAACAAAACTGTACAAATATATCGGTGTGCTCCGGCAACGTTTCGACCTGTAGCGGTCTTCTTCAGGCCTGCACACCTCTCTAATAATTGTTTATAGTAATGCTCTCGCTTCAGAGTCCAAGTAGAAGTGAGCTCCTGCTCTCCTTCTCCTCCTTATATATCTGACCGGGCTCCACCCCCTTTCGTCTACGGTAGGTTTCCGGTCAGTTGTATGGTATATACATTTTACATATATAATATATATTCAGTTTTACATTAAATTAACAAATAACAAATACAATAAACAACCAAACTGTGTTTTTATAATCATATACATATTATAATCATAATAAAATATATATATATTTTTAGAAACATGTACAAATGTCTTTATACAAAACATCTACAATACTTGTATACAACCCAATCCAAACATATGAAATTAGCAATATAAATGTTTTTAAATGCTTTAAATAAAGGGTTTTATTTAAAAAAACCTTTTCGTCTACGGTACGTTTCCGGTAGGTTGTCCGGTACATACATTTTAACTATGTACAATGTATTTTGCTTTAAATTAACTGACACCAAATTAAACAAATAATCAAACTGAGTTTTTACATATATCTATAGATAGTACAACCATAATATATATTTAAAAAATGTACAAATGTCCCTATATGAGCTATTTACAATATCCGTATACAACTTAACCCAAACATATGAACCCAACAATACAACCATTTTTAAATGTATCCAAACTAATAAAAGTGTTTTTTAATGTATCAAATATTTTTAACCTTATTTTTATACAGTAAAAAGTAAAAATAAGAAAGATAGAGATTACGTATACGTTAGGGTTTAGAAAAAGGTAAGTATAAAGGGTTAAGGTTAAGTTAATAGGTAAGTATAGGTTTAAAATGACAGAGTTAGGGTTAGTAGAGGTAAACATGGTGATGGTTAGGGTTAGGGTTTAGGGCAACCGGTAAGTATGTGGTTAGGGTTAGGTTAACAGGTAAGTATACGTTAGAATGACAGGGTTAGGGTTAGAAAAGGTTAGGGTTAGGGTTAGGACAACCGGTAAGTATGTGGTTAAGGTTAGAGTAACAGGTAAGTATAGGTTAGGGTTAGGAAAGGTTAGGGTTAGGGTTAGGGAAACTGGTAAGTATTGTAGTTAAGGTCAGAAATATAGATAAGTATAAATTAGATTAACAGGTAAGTGGATGTTAGATGAACTACAAAAGTAAAAAGGTAAGTAAATACACATCCATTTTGTTTTACTACTGAGATTCAGAAAGTTCAAAGGTTTTGGCTAAACATATTACATTATCCTCTTACAAAAAAGAACGACCATTGGCCCCCACCTGTGCAGGGTTCAGGGGGTCCTGGCATTTAAAAAGTTCATCCAGTGATCAAACATGGCCTTACCTGTGTCTGCCGTCCAGTGAATGTCATCTGCTTCCGTCTTAAATTTCCTTTCTGGCAACAGAGGAATAAAGGGCATGTTCCTCTCCAGATGATCATTAAGTTCCTGAAGATTATCCTGCTCCCCCTGGGGCAGTGCCGATGAAAAGTTAATCAGCGGAATATAAATTTCTGCATATGGAAACTGTCTCTTGGTTGATCGGAGTGCTCCCTGCACATTCTTGATTGTGGTCTCCTTGCATTTGTTAATCCTGCTGCTAATTCCAAATGACAGGATTATTTTTTCTACCACAAGATCCTCTGGTGGATCCATCTTTTCCATGAGAGCCTGTAAATGTCTGAAGTGGCTCTCTGGAAAACTCTCCACCTGCAGGTCTGGGTTGGAGAAGTCCGGGAAGTTGGCCAAGTTGGAGTCCCCCACAATCAGGTACTTCCTAAACACATCTAAGGACCAATCAGTTACCTTCCGTTGGGTATTAGGGTGCCTGAACACCCCAAATCTCGGTGGCCCCTGCTGCACGAATTGGTCCGGTGAGTCCATAAACTCCTCATCCTCCTCTTCCTCGTCCTCATGGAGCTCATCAAAGAGAGCTTCCTCCTCTGAATGTGTGGGGGAGTGCTGTATCGATGTCTCTCTCTCACCAGCTTGATGGGTCGGTTCTGGGTCTTCCACGATGCTGTCGTCCATCCACATCACTGCTCCATTGTTCCTTCTGTGTCTCCCCCTGACCTCCCTCCGATCCTGGGGGGGATCACCTGCTGTGGAGCTCGAAGGGGACGAAACTCGAAACCAAACCGTCTGATCCTGGGGCTGTTGATCCTGATCACCTGTATTGGTGGCTACTGTGACCTTCTGGCCCTGGTCCTGGGTCTGAACTGAGGTTGCGTTCCGTTCTCGGGGAACCCTTGCCGGATCCCTGGTCCGGGGCTGATCCTGAGCTGGGTCCTGGGTCTGTGATGCAGTCGTGGTCTGCGATGCAGTCGTGGTCTGCTGTTGAGGAACCCCTGTTGGGTTCCTATCCTCCAACCGCGCTGCAATCAAAGCCTCTGCCTGATCAATCGCATCTTGTGAGATCCGTGGCAAATTTTTTCGGGCCCATCTCACCGCCACCTCAAAGGCTTCCTTCCAGTCTGGAGTAAGGAAGCCACTTAAGTCCTCTAGAAATTCCTCCAGACACTTTTCATAATGTTCCATCAGAATGAGGCATGTGTTGTGGCCCCAATTCTTGGCATTCCCCACGATAAGGTCGCTCGTTTGTCGTCTTGGTGCTGCAGGTTTGATCATACCGGACAGGACCTCCACCATCCGGGTGATCATCCGGGGCTCCTCTTTCCCAGGCTTGGGAGCCACATTCTGCAGATGATGGACCGTCTTAGTCACTGCATAAATTTTCCGGATCAA
>CM072880.1:20407500-20420000 GCA_036937835.1 Pampus argenteus | reverse complement strand
GACAGCTCTCTCTTCAGACCACCAACACAGTATACATCATCACCTGCACTGACTGTCACAAACACTACATAGGAGAGACCAAACACAGCATACACACCAGATTGAAGCAACACATTTATAATATCAGTCAACACAAACTCAGAACCACCCTGGTACAGCACTTCCAACAACATGGCATCAACAAACTCATCATCTCCGGAATAGAAGCCAATGAGAGATGGACCACCGGGCAGAGGAAGAGAGCTGAGAAAATGTGGATTTTTAAATTAGACACCAGAGCCCCATTAGGGCTAAATGAGAAAGAGAACTTTTAAATTCTCCCTTTGGAGAAGGTGGATGCATGGGGAGCAGGGCCCAGAGCGGGAGTCGAACCCGGCTCCGCCGATTACAGGGGCATGGAGCTAGCCTCTACACTAGGGAAAGAATTGGGATTTTAACTATGATCTTAACCTCAAGACCCTTCTTTCTCTTTTAAAAGTTCCCAAGCATCCACAGCCCCCCCCCTCCGGTCAGCTAATTTTAAACATTTCCCTTCCCCACCTTTGGGAGGATTTTAACCTTTTGCCATCTCAGGACTTTTATGAATTTGTCTAATTATTTATTTATTTATTTATTTATTTATTTATTTCACCCCTTGATATATGCACTTATTTATATATTTTTTTTATTGACTTTTACTGTGGGTGAGTTTTGCCACCCTCCATGTTTGCTCTTTTACGGTATCTAGGATTGCATGCACTTATACTATTTTTAAATAAGTTTCTTAAATTGTTTTGCGCATGGATTTTATGAATTTTTATGAATTGCCCATGAATTTTTAGTCCACCCTTGGCACTAGGTTTTAACAAATAATTATAATTACTTTTAATAAATGGTTGTTTTAGCTGACTCCTCGCTCCCTAGGCATCCCACCACCACTGGTGTCTCTCTCCCTCTGCCCGGGACTTGAACCCGGACCTTCCGCATGGGGGAGAGAAACTTTCCACCTTCGCCAAGCCTCTGCCTGACTCAGAAGTCAGTGAGGCGACCTCTGACCCAAATCTATAAAACACCCTTCCAAAAAATAAATATATATCAAAAGAACCATCTACAGTGGATCAACAGGCCAGTGCAAATAAACATACCCCTGACACCTTAACCCCAACCCCAACCCCAACCCTAACCACGCCCGTGCCGTTGCTCCACTGCAGGTTCTAAATCCAAAACTCACCCAGATAATCATTAATCACTAGAATTAACTCCCTTTGTATTGACTCCACCACTTGGGCCTGGAAAATCCTGAACTCTACCATCCCAGGCGGGAAAAGCTTGATAGCACTTTACAAAAATAGTTTTGGACGCACAACCCGTGGCGTCCGGACCGGGACGTGATCCCCGCTCTCCCGGCTGGGAGTCGGGAGACCTGCCAACTGAGCCATCCGCACAGATACTACACTATTGAGGACATCCTTATTAGGATCCCACCACACACTACTACACAACAATAGAAAATTGACACAAAGGATGGCTTACCCACCTGGGGATTTGAACCCCGATCTTCCGTTTTAGAGCACGGAGCCTTGCCCACTAGGCTACCACACCACATACATACTACACTCACATCAACACTTCACTCCCAAACCTCGTACGACCAACACCCCCAACTCTGACCAATCAGCATGCACTAGCTGCTTTCCCTCCAAAACCCAATAGATTCAGCCAATCACAACTCACCACAACACTACCCCATCACACTGATTGGCCAACCTTGAATCTTGCAGGAAGGAAACTTCCTTTCTCCAACATTCAAATACTGGCTTAGCTGGTAACAGGAGTATCCTCTGAAGAAGCAACTAACATTGCGAAACGTCAGGAAACTCTGTTTCTACTCAACGGTGAAGTAACCTTTAAACTCTTTTATAGTCTTTTATGGTTTTATTCCTGATTATTTTAATCATTTTTGAATAAAGTATAGTTTTTTAATCATCACAAGTGGGAACTGGGCTCTGCCTAAGGGATCTGCCCTTACCTCCTCTTTTTTCCACTTTTGGAGGGGACCCGAAGTATTTGTTACACTTCTTTTTAACGGGATCCGTGACTGTTTAAACGAACTAAATAACTTTAAGACTGGAAGAAAAGACACACAGGCAAGGATTGTTTTCTTGCCAAGTCTCACCCCATCCAGACACTGCTACGGACCTGAAAAGAAAAGGCAACAACTGCAAAGACCCACCCGGACAGAACATCACACATCCCCAAGGTAAGAACCCACCCCACCTGATGATTAAAAGTATGTTTTCACACAGAGTTAAGGCCTTGCCATTGAGTAGTAACCACACCAGCTCACACAGACTCACCCACACACACACACATAGACCACCCATGACTGCTAGCACACAACACACACTTTTTTCAGACATAACCAGAAACACTTCCTCTGCTATAAATCAGCCACCAGACACAGAAACCAGACACATAAGTAAACAATACTTTAAATTAATACAGGCCATACACCACAAACACATTATCAACCACGCCATCTCTTCGGGCACCTTCCCGCCTGGGATGATGAGACAGGTGAATCGCCTCACTGACTTCATCAAACCCGCCGCACCTTCACAGGAGACAAGAATTAAGGTTCAGAACAATACAACACACTGGATGACCACAAACATGAACATACTACATGAACATTACGAACACACTATACTTACCCTTAGCAACCTCACCTACAATAGTACGGCCCTACAGATAGCCACAGGATGGGCACGGAAAAGATACAACACTCGTCTTAGAATAGAAACACTACTAACAGCAGAACAGATCATACATACACACTCAAACACCAGCACCAACATCACCTCCAACACCGCCAGTACTTCCCAGGCCACTATTGCATACACCAAACCACTGCCAATTTCCAGGACCAGGCAGAGGATTGGTGACTCCCTCTCCCCTATCCCGGAACTTTCGGATGAGGAGGAGTTCCCTCCCCTGCCCGCACCACGCAAGACCACAGTCCTCTCTCTTGGCCAACGAACCACACTTTCAGAACACATTACAAACTACAACAAACAACAGCAGACTAGAACACCCCTCCTCCCCACTCCAACACAACCACAACGACCCGACCAGACTCCACCCTCTGCACACAGACTCCCTGTTTATAAAATACCCCCCAGGACTCAGACCCGCACTGGACCGATCATCCCCCGACCTCAACCCCCCGGACAGACACAACTCCCACCACTAGCCCAGCTACCTCCCAACCCCCACTTCACTTCTCCCATAACCATGGAAACCAGACAGACTCCACCAGGGCCACAGACTTCTACACCACAAACCACAAGACAACTTAAGATGACAGACAGTACAAACCACCGACGACCAGAACTATCCCCTATTAAGAATACAACCACGACAACCACATCAGCTACGACAGTCACTTCACCCCCCAACAATAGAAAAATACTCACTCAGGCCCAGATTCACAGACCCCCAGACCAGCTGAACACCACCCCGGACTTGCATTCCATTTCACTCACCACTCACAGCAATTCAAATGTCTCTATACTCATTTCAGAACTCATCTCACCCCTCTGTCCTTCACCTGCAGGTGGTGCTGACTCCGGTGCTGGTGCGACTCCTCAGCGGGCCCCACCAGAACAGAAAGAGGAGGGAAACAACATGATGAAAGGGAACTGCAAAGCCAAACACATCGGCACAAAATCCCACTCTGAACCCTCCTCTCAACTCAGCTCGGGGGCCCCTGCAGTGAGCCGTGCCGACCCGGATCTCAGCCCACCTACCAACAGGGAAGTCAACACAACAGACCCTCAATTGGCTTCCCCACCCCGTCAGCGCACACTCACACCAATCCTCCCAGGTAAATTCAAACCCGCACACCATACCTCTAGACCCAGCAGGAAAATCCAGGACTGGTCATTTAAGGGCAGGAAACCAGTCCTGGTACTTGGTGACTCCAACATCAGGAGAATCCCACCTCACCACAATCCGCAGATACAGCTTGATAGTTACCCTGGAGCTAATTTGTACCATTTCCTAAAAATCTGCGAAAAAACAATCCCTAACCCAACCACAAAAATAGTAATTTTTTCAATTGGAACTAACAACAGAGACCAGGATGCCAAACTCACATCATGCAAACAGCTAAAAGCCCTGTATAAACAGGCCACAGTCACTTTTCCTAACGCAGACATCTACTTTCCAATAATAAATTACTCACCCAATCTTACAAAAAAACAACAGGATAATCTTAAGTTTATTAACAACACCATAGCCACACACCTACCGTTTTTAACAGAAATCCCACATGACACTTTCACTACAGAACACGACAACATTCACTGGAAACCGGACACTGCAAAACACATATTTGACAACTGGTGCTCGCAACTAAATTTATAATTTCAACTGAACCGACACAGGAACCACACCCACCAGACCTGGACCTGGGCTGGAGCTCCACCTCCAACATCCTCAATCTCGCCACACTCTTTACACCAACATCACCTCAAACAACACTCTTAGAAAAAGGGCTCTCATTCATTCCCAAACCACATAGATTCGACCAGGAGGAACTTCACAGGGACCTTCACCAATACCACAGACGACTCAAACTAACAGAATATTTTCACCACCACACACACCATAGCAAAAAACCGTTCACACACCCCTCCAATTGGGAACCTACAACAGAACAACTCACCCTTTCAATTCGGCAACACATAGAGAAAAATAAAAATATCCTTCGCAGATATCGGCCTCCGACAGATATGTTAGACAATCTGTCGGAGGCCGAACGACAGGGCCTTAGCACACTCATCCAGAACCCAAACATCATTTTCAAACCCGCTGATAAAGGATCAAAAATAGTCATCATGGATAGACACCAGTATTTAATTGAAGCTAACCGCCAACTCTCAAACACAACACATTATAAACCAATAGAATCAGGCATGCAAATGAACACACAGATCACAATCCGGCAAATCATTGAAACACTCCACCAACGAAAATACATTACAACCAAACAAAAACACTACCTATTCGGCCCTGATAATCCTAGAGACAGACACTTTTATCTTTTACCAAAAATCCATAAAGATCCACAAAGCTGGACCATTCCCTGTGAGGTTCCTCCTGGTCGACCAATAGTTTCCGACTGCAATAGCGCCACACACAAGATTACAGAATACATTGAACACTTCCTCGGACCCCTATCTACAAAACACCCCAGCTACATAAAAGACACTTACCACTTCTTAGAGACCATTCGACCCATGGCTGTCCCATCCAATTCATACCTGTTTACCATTGATATTGATAGTCTGTATACTAACATAAACACAACCACTGGCATTAAAGCAGTCACTTCCATCTTTCAGCAATACCCAGATAGCAATAGACCGGATCAACAACTCCTCCAACTCTTAACCATCTGTTTAAATAATAATGATTTTGTATTTAACAACCAGCACTACTTACAGATACATGGGACAGCCATGGGTCAGAAATTCGCACCCTCCTACGCAAACATCTACATGAGCGAGTGGGAGCGAGAAGCACTGGCCAAATGTACCCACAAACCCCTAATATATCTCCGCTTTTTAGATGATATATTTGGAATTTGGAATCACAACATCAACCAATTCGGACCCTTCATTCAAACCCTCAACGACCACCACCCAACAATCAAAGTTAAACACTCCATAGACCGGACCCAAATCAATTTCCTCGACACAACCGTTTTTTTACAGCCCTCCACCACATCTCACACTAGTCTCCATACTAAAGTATACTTTAAAACTACCGACACACACGCCTTACTACATAAGAATAGCTATCACCCCAAACACACCTTCCGTGGTATCATAAAATCCCAAATCATCCGTTTCCACCGCATCTGCTCCCAACAATCAGATTTTAACCAGGCAACTTCACTACTTTTCAAAGCACTCCGTAACAGGGGCTATTCAAAACGCTTCCTCCGCCAAATCAAGAACAGTACCTTGGCCAGCCTCGCTCCCGCTCGCTCCAACACTCCATCAGCTCCAGCCCAGGTCTCAGAGACA
This sequence comes from Pampus argenteus, assembly GCA_036937835.1. Classification (NCBI taxonomy): domain Eukaryota; kingdom Metazoa; phylum Chordata; class Actinopteri; order Scombriformes; family Stromateidae; genus Pampus; species Pampus argenteus. The sequence goes on along the minus strand of CM072880.1, from coordinate 20,413,926 downwards.
ACGCCCCACAAGGAATTGGTACAGGGTCTGGTCCCTGACCCCAACCCCCACCCTAAACAGGGTTTGCATCCCAACCCCGCCCCCTACCCTAAACAGGGTTTGCACCCCAACCCCGACCCCTACCCTAAACAGGGTTTGCATCCCAATCCCGACCCTCACCCTAAACCCAACCCCCACCCTTTCCCTCATCCCAACCGCAACCCCCACCCCTTCCCTGACCCCAACCACAACCCCTACCCCTTCCCTGACCCTAACCACAACCCCCACCCCTTCCCTGACCCCAACCACAACCCCCACCCTTTCCCTGACCCCAACCGCAACCCCCACCCCTTCCCTGACCCTAACCACAACCCCCACCCTTTCCCTGACCCTAACCCCAACCCCTTCCCTGACCCCAACCCCCACCCTCTCCCTAACCCCAACCCCAACCCCCACCATCTCCCTAACCCTAAGCCCAATCCCAACACCCCCATACCTTGTCCTAACCCTCATCCCCCTCCTCTGGGACCAGACCCAACCAAGCTCCAGGGTAACATCAGCACACGCATCATACCATTCATTTCCACCTTTTCACATACAATCACAAAGTTACACCACACCATCAAACACAACTTCACTCATTTACAAACACAACATCCAGCCTTTCATAACTCCAAACCCATTTCAGCATTTAGAAGAAACAAGAACCTGCAGGACATTCTGGTACACTCAAAATACACGGACCATAGACCACAACCACACATAGAACACAGCAACCACTACAGAAACAGAAAATTCATCACAAACACCTACAGCAACACCTCATATCCGACCCATGGACAGCTCTCTCTTCAGACCACCAACACAGTATACATCATCACCTGCACTGACTGTCACAAACACTACATAGGAGAGACCAAACACAGCATACACACCAGATTGAAGCAACACATTTATAATATCAGTCAACACAAACTCAGAACCACCCTGGTACAGCACTTCCAACAACATGGCATCAACAAACTCATCATCTCCGGAATAGAAGCCAATGAGAGATGGACCACCGGGCAGAGGAAGAGAGCTGAGAAAATGTGGATTTTTAAATTAGACACCAGAGCCCCATTAGGGCTAAATGAGAAAGAGAACTTTTAAATTCTCCCTTTGGAGAAGGTGGATGCATGGGGAGCAGGGCCCAGAGCGGGAGTCGAACCCGGCTCCGCCGATTACAGGGGCATGGAGCTAGCCTCTACACTAGGGAAAGAATTGGGATTTTAACTATGATCTTAACCTCAAGACCCTTCTTTCTCTTTTAAAAGTTCCCAAGCATCCACAGCCCCCCCCCTCCGGTCAGCTAATTTTAAACATTTCCCTTCCCCACCTTTGGGAGGATTTTAACCTTTTGCCATCTCAGGACTTTTATGAATTTGTCTAATTATTTATTTATTTATTTATTTATTTATTTATTTCACCCCTTGATATATGCACTTATTTATATATTTTTTTTATTGACTTTTACTGTGGGTGAGTTTTGCCACCCTCCATGTTTGCTCTTTTACGGTATCTAGGATTGCATGCACTTATACTATTTTTAAATAAGTTTCTTAAATTGTTTTGCGCATGGATTTTATGAATTTTTATGAATTGCCCATGAATTTTTAGTCCACCCTTGGCACTAGGTTTTAACAAATAATTATAATTACTTTTAATAAATGGTTGTTTTAGCTGACTCCTCGCTCCCTAGGCATCCCACCACCACTGGTGTCTCTCTCCCTCTGCCCGGGACTTGAACCCGGACCTTCCGCATGGGGGAGAGAAACTTTCCACCTTCGCCAAGCCTCTGCCTGACTCAGAAGTCAGTGAGGCGACCTCTGACCCAAATCTATAAAACACCCTTCCAAAAAATAAATATATATCAAAAGAACCATCTACAGTGGATCAACAGGCCAGTGCAAATAAACATACCCCTGACACCTTAACCCCAACCCCAACCCCAACCCTAACCACGCCCGTGCCGTTGCTCCACTGCAGGTTCTAAATCCAAAACTCACCCAGATAATCATTAATCACTAGAATTAACTCCCTTTGTATTGACTCCACCACTTGGGCCTGGAAAATCCTGAACTCTACCATCCCAGGCGGGAAAAGCTTGATAGCACTTTACAAAAATAGTTTTGGACGCACAACCCGTGGCGTCCGGACCGGGACGTGATCCCCGCTCTCCCGGCTGGGAGTCGGGAGACCTGCCAACTGAGCCATCCGCACAGATACTACACTATTGAGGACATCCTTATTAGGATCCCACCACACACTACTACACAACAATAGAAAATTGACACAAAGGATGGCTTACCCACCTGGGGATTTGAACCCCGATCTTCCGTTTTAGAGCACGGAGCCTTGCCCACTAGGCTACCACACCACATACATACTACACTCACATCAACACTTCACTCCCAAACCTCGTACGACCAACACCCCCAACTCTGACCAATCAGCATGCACTAGCTGCTTTCCCTCCAAAACCCAATAGATTCAGCCAATCACAACTCACCACAACACTACCCCATCACACTGATTGGCCAACCTTGAATCTTGCAGGAAGGAAACTTCCTTTCTCCAACATTCAAATACTGGCTTAGCTGGTAACAGGAGTATCCTCTGAAGAAGCAACTAACATTGCGAAACGTCAGGAAACTCTGTTTCTACTCAACGGTGAAGTAACCTTTAAACTCTTTTATAGTCTTTTATGGTTTTATTCCTGATTATTTTAATCATTTTTGAATAAAGTATAGTTTTTTAATCATCACAAGTGGGAACTGGGCTCTGCCTAAGGGATCTGCCCTTACCTCCTCTTTTTTCCACTTTTGGAGGGGACCCGAAGTATTTGTTACACTTCTTTTTAACGGGATCCGTGACTGTTTAAACGAACTAAATAACTTTAAGACTGGAAGAAAAGACACACAGGCAAGGATTGTTTTCTTGCCAAGTCTCACCCCATCCAGACACTGCTACGGACCTGAAAAGAAAAGGCAACAACTGCAAAGACCCACCCGGACAGAACATCACACATCCCCAAGGTAAGAACCCACCCCACCTGATGATTAAAAGTATGTTTTCACACAGAGTTAAGGCCTTGCCATTGAGTAGTAACCACACCAGCTCACACAGACTCACCCACACACACACACATAGACCACCCATGACTGCTAGCACACAACACACACTTTTTTCAGACATAACCAGAAACACTTCCTCTGCTATAAATCAGCCACCAGACACAGAAACCAGACACATAAGTAAACAATACTTTAAATTAATACAGGCCATACACCACAAACACATTATCAACCACGCCATCTCTTCGGGCACCTTCCCGCCTGGGATGATGAGACAGGTGAATCGCCTCACTGACTTCATCAAACCCGCCGCACCTTCACAGGAGACAAGAATTAAGGTTCAGAACAATACAACACACTGGATGACCACAAACATGAACATACTACATGAACATTACGAACACACTATACTTACCCTTAGCAACCTCACCTACAATAGTACGGCCCTACAGATAGCCACAGGATGGGCACGGAAAAGATACAACACTCGTCTTAGAATAGAAACACTACTAACAGCAGAACAGATCATACATACACACTCAAACACCAGCACCAACATCACCTCCAACACCGCCAGTACTTCCCAGGCCACTATTGCATACACCAAACCACTGCCAATTTCCAGGACCAGGCAGAGGATTGGTGACTCCCTCTCCCCTATCCCGGAACTTTCGGATGAGGAGGAGTTCCCTCCCCTGCCCGCACCACGCAAGACCACAGTCCTCTCTCTTGGCCAACGAACCACACTTTCAGAACACATTACAAACTACAACAAACAACAGCAGACTAGAACACCCCTCCTCCCCACTCCAACACAACCACAACGACCCGACCAGACTCCACCCTCTGCACACAGACTCCCTGTTTATAAAATACCCCCCAGGACTCAGACCCGCACTGGACCGATCATCCCCCGACCTCAACCCCCCGGACAGACACAACTCCCACCACTAGCCCAGCTACCTCCCAACCCCCACTTCACTTCTCCCATAACCATGGAAACCAGACAGACTCCACCAGGGCCACAGACTTCTACACCACAAACCACAAGACAACTTAAGATGACAGACAGTACAAACCACCGACGACCAGAACTATCCCCTATTAAGAATACAACCACGACAACCACATCAGCTACGACAGTCACTTCACCCCCCAACAATAGAAAAATACTCACTCAGGCCCAGATTCACAGACCCCCAGACCAGCTGAACACCACCCCGGACTTGCATTCCATTTCACTCACCACTCACAGCAATTCAAATGTCTCTATACTCATTTCAGAACTCATCTCACCCCTCTGTCCTTCACCTGCAGGTGGTGCTGACTCCGGTGCTGGTGCGACTCCTCAGCGGGCCCCACCAGAACAGAAAGAGGAGGGAAACAACATGATGAAAGGGAACTGCAAAGCCAAACACATCGGCACAAAATCCCACTCTGAACCCTCCTCTCAACTCAGCTCGGGGGCCCCTGCAGTGAGCCGTGCCGACCCGGATCTCAGCCCACCTACCAACAGGGAAGTCAACACAACAGACCCTCAATTGGCTTCCCCACCCCGTCAGCGCACACTCACACCAATCCTCCCAGGTAAATTCAAACCCGCACACCATACCTCTAGACCCAGCAGGAAAATCCAGGACTGGTCATTTAAGGGCAGGAAACCAGTCCTGGTACTTGGTGACTCCAACATCAGGAGAATCCCACCTCACCACAATCCGCAGATACAGCTTGATAGTTACCCTGGAGCTAATTTGTACCATTTCCTAAAAATCTGCGAAAAAACAATCCCTAACCCAACCACAAAAATAGTAATTTTTTCAATTGGAACTAACAACAGAGACCAGGATGCCAAACTCACATCATGCAAACAGCTAAAAGCCCTGTATAAACAGGCCACAGTCACTTTTCCTAACGCAGACATCTACTTTCCAATAATAAATTACTCACCCAATCTTACAAAAAAACAACAGGATAATCTTAAGTTTATTAACAACACCATAGCCACACACCTACCGTTTTTAACAGAAATCCCACATGACACTTTCACTACAGAACACGACAACATTCACTGGAAACCGGACACTGCAAAACACATATTTGACAACTGGTGCTCGCAACTAAATTTATAATTTCAACTGAACCGACACAGGAACCACACCCACCAGACCTGGACCTGGGCTGGAGCTCCACCTCCAACATCCTCAATCTCGCCACACTCTTTACACCAACATCACCTCAAACAACACTCTTAGAAAAAGGGCTCTCATTCATTCCCAAACCACATAGATTCGACCAGGAGGAACTTCACAGGGACCTTCACCAATACCACAGACGACTCAAACTAACAGAATATTTTCACCACCACACACACCATAGCAAAAAACCGTTCACACACCCCTCCAATTGGGAACCTACAACAGAACAACTCACCCTTTCAATTCGGCAACACATAGAGAAAAATAAAAATATCCTTCGCAGATATCGGCCTCCGACAGATATGTTAGACAATCTGTCGGAGGCCGAACGACAGGGCCTTAGCACACTCATCCAGAACCCAAACATCATTTTCAAACCCGCTGATAAAGGATCAAAAATAGTCATCATGGATAGACACCAGTATTTAATTGAAGCTAACCGCCAACTCTCAAACACAACACATTATAAACCAATAGAATCAGGCATGCAAATGAACACACAGATCACAATCCGGCAAATCATTGAAACACTCCACCAACGAAAATACATTACAACCAAACAAAAACACTACCTATTCGGCCCTGATAATCCTAGAGACAGACACTTTTATCTTTTACCAAAAATCCATAAAGATCCACAAAGCTGGACCATTCCCTGTGAGGTTCCTCCTGGTCGACCAATAGTTTCCGACTGCAATAGCGCCACACACAAGATTACAGAATACATTGAACACTTCCTCGGACCCCTATCTACAAAACACCCCAGCTACATAAAAGACACTTACCACTTCTTAGAGACCATTCGACCCATGGCTGTCCCATCCAATTCATACCTGTTTACCATTGATATTGATAGTCTGTATACTAACATAAACACAACCACTGGCATTAAAGCAGTCACTTCCATCTTTCAGCAATACCCAGATAGCAATAGACCGGATCAACAACTCCTCCAACTCTTAACCATCTGTTTAAATAATAATGATTTTGTATTTAACAACCAGCACTACTTACAGATACATGGGACAGCCATGGGTCAGAAATTCGCACCCTCCTACGCAAACATCTACATGAGCGAGTGGGAGCGAGAAGCACTGGCCAAATGTACCCACAAACCCCTAATATATCTCCGCTTT
>CM072880.1:20342500-20402500 GCA_036937835.1 Pampus argenteus | reverse complement strand
AACTGTCCATAATATGGAATGTGGAACTGTCTAGAATCTAGAAGTTGCCCCAAGTCTAACCCCACGGTAAGCGAGAATGTGGAAGGCTTCCAAATTCTGCACTTCCAATTTGGAACTGTCCATAATATGGAATGTGGAACTTTTCAGGATATGGAATGTGGAACTGTTCAGAATCTGGAAGCTGCCCCAAGTCTAAACACATGCAAAGTTTATTTAATAAGAACAATAAAGTCATACAATTCAAACATCAATTTTATTTTAGTTAGTCATGATGACAGACATTACAGCACCAGATTGCTCTGACATCTGGAAATTTGAAGCAACACCCTGACTCTGGCTCTGGCTCTGAATCTTTGGGTGGCTCAGACACACAATTGCTCATCTTCCATTGGGGAACCGACACAATGGTTGGGGCGCTGGGTTGGAGGTGGAGGAAGCCTAGGCAGGGTTGAACCGAGCTGGTCAGTAGGCCTGGAAACGGGTCGGGGGGGCACCAATTGCCCTTGCTTTCTTGGTCTGAGAGGTATGTGCTATTGGTTCCACTGATGTATTGGTCTGTGCACGATGGGCTGGATCGAGAGCTATCTATGAACTGTGTATGGAGAAGATAGGTGAATGGCATGAAAAGCTGCACCAGACATAGCGTATAATCAATTTGCCATCCTTGTCTACTCACCTTGAACATGTCAGGCACAGCTTCCAGGTCCTGCACCGCCTCAAATAATAATAAAAAAAAGTGTGAATATGGAAGCATTCCATGTGCTTCCGAATTCTGATCTGTTGCATTAACATTAGCATGCTAATTAGCATCTTCGCTAATATCAGCCAAAATCAAAGTCACATGAATAAATGCACCACATGTTGGGTCACCAAAGGCGGGGTGTCAGTGAGACTGACAGTAACTAACCTGTGCCTTTTGCTGCTCCGCACACAGCACTGGCAACGACTGTGCTTTAGCGCGGCTCATGCTCATGTTTATATTGTTTTTCCCCACTTGTTTCCACTACTTCCTGTGGACACAGGAAGTGAAAAAGTTGACCTCCTCAGGTAACAGGTGAGAATGTGGAAGGCTTCCAAAGTCTGCCTATGCTTCCAAATCCTGCACTTCCAAATACTGCCTATGCTTCCAACTTCCAAATTCTGCACTTTTATACTGGAACTGTCCACAATATGGAATGTGGAACTGTCCAGAATCTGGAAGCTGCCCCAAGTCTAAATACCACCATTAAGCGAGAATGTGGAACGCTTCCAAATTCTGCACTTCCAAGTTGGAACTGTCCATAATATGGAATGTGGAACTGTCCAGAATATGGATGTTTAGCCTCTCCACTGGCGAGAATGTGGAAGCTGAACTGTCCATATTGTGGAATTGTTCAGATTATGGAATTGTCCATAATCTGGAAGCTGCCCCAGGTCTAAACACAAGCAAAAAAGAACAATAAAGTCATACAAGTCAAACATCAATTTTATTTTAATTAGTCATGATCACAGACATTACAGCACCAGATTGCCCTGAGACTTGAAAAATTGCAGCAGCTGCCTGACTCTGGCTCTGGCTCTGAATCTTTGGATGGCTCAGACACACAATTGCTCATCTTCCATTGGGGAACAGACACAATGATTGGGGCGCTGGGTTGGGGTTGGAGGTAGAGAAAGCCAGGAGGGGGTCGAATCGAGCTATGCCTCACTGGTGGCGTGGGAGGTGGGTTGAGGAATCCAGGAGGAGAGCATGGTACCCCAGAGGTAAGTAGGCATGGGGACGGTGGGGGGGGCCACCACCGATCGCCCTCGCTTTGTTGGTCTGTGCACGATGGGCTGCTGGTTTTAAAGCTCGCAAGACAGTTGAGTCTGGATGAGCGGCTGTATTGAGAGGTATGTTTGAACTGTGTACAAAGACGATAGGTGAATGGCATGACAAACCACATCACAAAACTACCATACAACTGATTTGCCAGGCTCATCTGCTTACCATCTTCACGTCAGGTCAAAAGCAGACGCACTGCCTAGAAAAACAATGAAACTGGTTAAAACATGGAAGCAAAGTGCATGCTTCCAGATTCTGATCTATTCCACTAGCATTAGCATGCCAGATGGCATAGCCACAGATATTGGGAAAACTCAAAGACATGCGAATAAATGCAACACTTGTTTGGTCATCAGAGGGAAAGGGGCACTTTAGATTGTTGCAGACACCCACTATGACTTACCTGCATTTGTTACTGCTTGAAACCGTGCTTGGAAGCTGCCAGACTTGCTCTTCCTCACCTGGTTTTGCAATATCCTCGTTGCTGCTACTTCCTGTTGACACAGGAAGTGAAAAAGTTGACCTCCTAAGGTAACAGGTGAGAATGTGGAATGCTTCCAAATCCTGCACTTCCAAATACTGCCTATGCTTCCAACTTCCAAATTCTGCACTTCCAAGTTGGAACTGTCCATAATATGGAATGTGGAAGTGTCCAGAATCTGGAAGCTGCCCCAAGTCTAACCCCATGGTAAGCGAGAATGTGGAACGCTTCCAAATTCTGCACATACCAAGTTGGAACTGTCCATAATATGGAATGCGGAATTGTCCAGAATCTGGAAGCTGCCCCAAGTCTAAATACCACCGTTAAGCGAGAATGTGGAAGGCTTCCAAATTCTGCACTTCCATACTGGAACTGTCCACAATATGGAATGCGGAATTGTCCAGAATCTGGAAGCTGCCCCAAGTCTAAATACCACCGTTAAGCGAGAATGTGGAAGGGTACCAAATTCTGCACTTCCAAGTTGGAACTGTCCAGAATCTGGAAGCTGCCCCAAGCCTAACCACCCCTGCAATAAAAACAAGGACAAGTCACATACCTATAGCAAAAAACTTTATTTGGTCACAACATGTTGACCGACCTGAACAGTGAACAAAGCTCCAACGGAGCAGAATCCTAACTCTAATTCGCATTTATCTCAGTCCCTCCTTAATCAGATTTCTTTGTGGCCTTCTTGGGCTGGTTTCCTTCTCTCGGCTTACTATCCTGGGACATCTCCAATTTCGGGCTTTCATCGGTGGGGGTCGGGGAAGTGGGGCCTTGATCAGAATTCTTTGTGGCCTTCATGGGCTGGTTTCCTTCTCCCGGCTTACTATCCGGGGACATCTCCAATTTCGGGCTTTCATCGGTGCGGGTCGGGGAAGTGGGGCCTTTATCAGATTTCTTTGTGGCCTTCTTGGGCTGGTTTCCTTCTCCTGGCTTACTATCCTGGGATATCTCCAATTTTGGGCTTTCATCGGTGCGGGTTGAGGAAGTGGGGCCTTGATCAGATTTCTTTGTGGCCTTCTTGGGCTGGTTTCCTTCTCCTGGCTTACTATCCTGGGATATCTCCAATTTTGGGCTTTCATCGGTGCGGGTTGGGGAGGTGGGGCATTGCTGTGAGCTGTACAAGCAGCAGGTGTACTCAGGCGGAGGGTCGTTTGCTCCTGCTCCGCATTGGCTTGGATTCAGTTGTTGGCCAGACTGCGTGTTTGGGGGGGACATAGTATGGGAATGAAAAACTGCATCACAGCTTTTATATCAGTTAAACAACCTTGCGTACTTACCATCTTGTGTCAAAATCAGCCAGGGGGAAATGTGTCTCCTGGGATACAAAAGAAATGTAAAAGGTGAGAATGTGGAAGCAGACCACATGGTTCCAAAATCCTATTTAATGTGCTAGCATTAGCTCGCTAGCAGCGTTTTTTTTTCCGCCAACAAAAAAAAAAAAGATTTTACACAAATAAACATGCCCTGATTTTGGTCCCCCGAGGGATAACCGCCACTTGAGGTTTTTGGGGTCACCTACACACACTTACCTTCTCTCAAATGTAATTTCCACAGCGCCAGTGAAGAGCTGCCGTTTGTGTAGCTGCCGAGTTCGTCTCTACCAATATGATGGGGGACTTCCTGTTGACACAGGAAGTGAAAAAGTTGACCTCTGCTAACAAGTAAGAATGTGGAAGATTCCATTTTTTCACCTACAAGCGATTCCTCATTTCAACTCAACAGGCAGGAATATGGAAGGCTTCCAAATTCTGCACTTCCATACTGGAACTGTCCATAATATGGAATGTGGAAGTGTCCAGAATCTGGAAACTGCCCCAAGTCTAAATACCACCATTAAGCGAGAATGTGGAAGCCTTCCAAATTCTGCACTTCCAAGTTGGAACTGTCCATAATATGGAAGGTGGAACTGTCCAGAATCTGGAAGCTGCCCCAAGTCTAAATAACACCATTAAGCAAGAATGTGAAAGAGTCAATGAGAATCTGGAATTTTTTGGTCAACCTTTATCCCATCACATAAAGTGGTGGACAGCATTCCCTTTACAGTACAACATGGGATGATATCATGCATCACTCAAACTGCACTTTATTTCAATGTCAAGAGTGCACACCACTGTCCAGATGGATACTCCGGGGTCAAACCCCTGTACGACTGGGGGATCGGTGGCCAAGTCCCCGTTGGGACCTGTGTTCAAAAGAAGCTCAGGCTGCCTGGCACTCGGCGGATTGTGGCTGACATCTGGGGAATTCTCAGCAGGAGGCTGAGGCCTGACTCTGGGGTTGGGACTGGTGCCTGGGCTGTGCACAACAACATTCAAACTGCCCCCCTGCACCTCACTGATGTTGACCCTGGAGAGAGATAAGGAAAAGAGTTAGAAAACTTAGGTGGCCACCTCAGTGGGGCAAGGCGAAATAAAAGGGAAGCCTCTGTCTTACTCATTCTCTGCACCTCGGACGGAGATTCCCCATCTTTGGCATGGGTCCACATGAGCCACAGGTTGGGCAGAGGGCCCCTTGGGCCGCAATCGCTGCGGCACCCCCCATTCTCGCTTTGGGATCTTGCAAAAAACTCTGGATCTTAACTTTGGCTGTGTGTGGGTGGAAAAGATTTCGAAGAAATTAACAAACCACATTACAGATATCCCACAGTCCAAGAGTAAATCTTGTCTACTCACCATCTCAGATGGAAAAGCAATCACAGGCAATGCACCAGCCACGAACTGAAAAATAATGGTAGTAGGTGTGAACTTGGAAGCATAAGGTCAGCTTCCAAATTCCTATCAGTTTTGCTAGCATTAGCTCGCTAATTAGCGCCATTTCAAGTGCCGGCAATATTCAAAGCCACACAAAATAAGCATGCCACATGTTTGGTCTCAGGAGGGAAAACATGACTTGCGGCTGATGCCCACTCACCTGCACGTTGTTTCAACTGCAATTTCAACTCGTCCAACGCGGAAGACAATGCCTTGTGTGGAGTTGCCCAGCCCGTTTACGCTTTTTTTCCACTACTTCCTGTTGACACAGGAAGTGAAAAAGCTGACCTCTGCTAATAAGTGAAAATGTGGAAGATTCCAAATTCTGCACTTCCAATTTGGAACTGTCCATAATATGGAATGTGGAAGTGTCCAGAATCTGGAAGCTGCCCCAAGTCTAACCCCATGGTAAGCGAGAATGTGAAAGGGTTCCACATTCTGCACTTCCAAGTTGGAACTGTCCATAATATGGAATGTGGAAGTGTCCAGAATCTGGAAGCTGCCCTAAGCCTAAATACCACCGTTAAGCGAGAATGTGGAAGGATGGAATCATCCAGAATCTGGAAGCTGCCCCAAGTCTAAATGCATGTGTTGTCGCCGTCATCATTGTTGCCATATCCCCATTACAGTTTATAGTTATGTAATGATTTGCTGCTACTGTAATAATTCATCATTCATTGTAACCTATTCTTATCACCCATTGTAATTCATTATTATTCATTGTGAGTGTACAATATGTGTGTGTTGATTTGTTCTGTACATGTGACATCATTGCACGTCTGTCCGTCCTGGGATAGGGATCCCTCCTCTGTGGCTCTTCCTGAGGTTTCTTCCACCTTTTTCCCTGTTAAAAGGTTTTTTGGTGGGCAAGTTTTTCCTCACTCGAATCGAGGGTCTAAGGACAGAGCTGTCCATAGTATGGAATATGGAATTGTCCAGAATCTGGAAGCTGCCCCAAGCCAAAATACTGCCATTAAGTGGGAATGTGGAAGGGTTCCAACTTCTGCCCTTACAAGTTGGAAGCGTCCATAATCTGGAAGGTGCCCCAAGTTTAATAACTGGAACTAACACGCACGTGCATTTGGCAAAAAAGAACAAGCTTATTTTATTGCATTTAAGCAGTACGGGTGTTCTCCCAACACTGATACAATGAAAACTGAAAATCCTGCTCTTAATTAAACTGAAATTGTTCTAATATTCTATAATTTATGAACATAGTGTCAACAGAAAAGAAAAAAAATGACATAATTGCTGTGCATAATTCTTTCTCAGCACTGTACAAATTATATTTCAAAAAACAAACACTGAACTTCTTTCAACAGAGAATCAATTGGCCATGGCAGCCTTGGCTTTGGTGGCCTCAACGGCCTTGGCGGCCTCGGAGGCAGCCCACGACATTGGCCTATTCGGCCTCTTTAGCTTCGGCCTCTGATGCCTCTGATGCCTCTGTGGCCTCTGCTTCTGTGGCCTCAGTGGTCTCTACGACATCGGCCTCTGCTGCCTCAGCCTCTGCGGCTTCAGCCTCAGTGTCCTCTGTGCCTTCAGCCTCGGCTATTTCGGCATCTTCGGCCTCAGTGGCTTTGGCTTCTGCAGCCTCAGCAGCTTCAGCCTCTGCAGCCTCAGCAGCTTCAGCCTCTGCAGCCTCTGCATCTTCAGCAGCTTCAGCCTCTGCAGCCTCAGCAGCTTCGGCCTCCGCAGCCTCAGCAGCTTCGGCCTCAGCGGCCTCGGTTTCTCCTTCTAAGTAGGAAGGAGAAGCCTCAGGGGGCCTCAGCTTGGACGGAGTGGTCAGGACTCCATCGGTGGCCTCGAGCTGATGGGAAGGTGGCCTCCCGTTGCTTTCTCTTGGCATGTTCAAGACAATGCTGACCTGTTTGAGGCAGTGTTGGTTGTTGTTGTCGACCCTTTGGAGTGTCACTTGGATTTTGGAGGGTGTGGATGTGGCTACTGTCGACATAAAGTCGCCCTCGGGCTTCTGCTTGGGAGGGGTAGAGGGGACAGGGCCAAAGAGCTTCCTCTTGAGCGGGGGACGACGCTGGCTCCTTATCGACACCTCTTCGGAAGAGGATGAGCTGAGTGAGCTGGAATCTGGCTCGTCATCATACACAGGCTCGTCCCCGTCTTCGCTGCTCTCGGAGGAGAGGGAGTAGCTCGCCTCTCCTTCATCGCAGACTTTGGATTTGCGCTTTGCCTTGGCTTTACGTTTTTCACACATGAGTGCTTTCATCCGTAGCTTGCGATTTTCATAAGCCGTCTCTCTGGTGGGGAGCGCCACATAAAACCTTTCTGCAGTGGTGGGGTCATGACACATTGCCCGCGCTACCTTTCTCCTCTCTGTCTCCGACAAGTGCCGCTCAGCCTGAGTGGCCACGCTGCTGCGAATCAAGGTGAAACTGACGGGGCCCTTGAGCCCCGCGTCACTCCATGCAAGATGAAGGAATCTTGATGGTTTGCTTAACTTGCACCCCTGGAATGTGTGAAAGATATTGGCACTGTCCTTTCCTCTGGAGCAGCATTTTCCGTCGTGAAACCAGCGAAGCCAACTGAATTCTATGCAATTGAGCACCAGTGACGCCTGTCCAAAAGTCCTGACCGACTTGTGCTCATCCACCTGTCAGTGAGAGAGAGGGAAGGTTTATAATTTGGTATGCTTCCAAATGATATGTTTCGAATTTGTGTACTGGTGAATGAAAAAATTGAAGGCTTCCAAATTCTGCCCTTCCAAGTCAGAACTGTCCAGAATCTGGAAGCTGCCCCAAGCCTAAATACCACTGTTAAGCGAGAATGTGGAAGGGTTCCAAATTCTGCACTTCCAAGATGGAACTGTCCAGAATCTGGAAGCTGCCCCAAGCCTAAATACCACCGTTAAGCGAAAATGTGGAAGGATGGAATCATCCAGAATCTGGATGCTGCCCCAAGTCTAACCCGATATTAAGCGAGAATGTGGAAGGGTTCCAAATTCTGCACTTCCATATCAGAACTGTCCATAATATGGAATGTGGAATTGTCCAGAATTCGGAAGCTGCCCCAAGCCTAAATACCACCGTTAAGCGAGAATGTGGAAGGGTTCCAAATTTTGCACTTCCAAGATGGAAATGTCCGCAATATGGAATGTGGAATTGTCCAGAATCCGGAAGGGTTCCAGATTCTGCCCCTTCCAACCGAAGTCAGAACTGTCCAGAATCTGGAAGCTGCCCCAAGTCTAAATACCACCGTTAAGCGAGAATGTGGAAGGGTTCCAAATTCTGCACTTCCATATCAGAACTGTCCATAATATGGAATGTGGAATTGTCCAGAATTCGGAAGCTGCCCCAAGTCTAAATACCACCATTAAGCGAGAATGTGGAAGGGTTCCAAATTCTGCACTTCCAAGTTGGAAATGTCCGCAATATGGAATGTGGAATTGTCCAGAATCCGGAAGGGTTCCAGATTCTGCCCCTTCCAACCGAAGTCAGAACTGTCCAGAATCTGGAAGCTGCCCCAAGTCTAAATACCACCGTTAAGCAAGAATGCGGAAGGGTTCCAGATTCTGCCCCTTCCAACCGAAGTCAGAACTGTCCAGAATCTGGAAGCTGCCCCAAGTCTAACACCATGGCTAAGTAAGCGAGAACACTGAAGGAAGAGGGACTACTCACCAAGACCTGGAATCTTGTGCCATTATTCCACTGATCCGCATTGGCCACATGCTCCTTTGTCATGTTTGTCAGCACCACTGACCGGTGGCCACTGATTACACATAGGTAACCCATCAAGTACCCCATGAGAGTAGAGTGTTCATCCTTTTGGTGTCCACCTTTGTCTATGGCATCTAAAAAGGCAAGGCAAGGCAACTTTATTTTGTATAGCCCGTTTTCACAAACAGTTTGTCTCGAGAGCAACAAAGAGATCTCTAACCCAGGACGGACAGGCGTCTTACCCATCAGCATGGGAATCCGTCTCCTGGCGGCATAAAGGAAGCTTAGTTCCTGCTCCGAATCAAGTTGGTTGTCTGTGGAGAAGAGAAAAGAAATGGAGCGTCAGCCCCCCGCGCGAAGGAAATGTGGCAATTTGACACTCGATAAAAGAACTAACTGGTCTTTTGCCGCTTGACCCGCTGTTGCCGGACGACAACATCCCTTCTAATTTCAGCTTGGAGCCTGGTCAGCTCATACAGTACACGGTCAATGTCTTCCACCTTCAGTCTGCTCTCTTCCAAGAAAACATTTTTGACATGTTTGTAGAGGCTGACGATATTTATCGCCATGTTCCGAATTGTGGTTGGCATATATCCCTTGTTCTTCAGGTAATTCGGGTATCTGTGGAAGACAGCGCAAGAGAGGTGTGACCGACAGGCACTTTTATTTGTATAGCCCGTTTTCACAGTTTGTCTCAAAGGGCTTTATACAGCATCATGACATGACAACATCCAAAAGAGGAGGGATCCCTCACCCTGGACGGAGGGAGTGAAGCTGGGCTTTCGCCCTTGCCTTGTTGACCACACACAGACACACACTTACCTCCTGAGCTTGTCCATCCGGGCAAGAAATCGCAAGTCATGCTTTGTGGCGCTTTCAGGCAGGCTACCCACCATGTAATAACAGAACCGGAAGCAATGAGTGGCAACCTGCTTTGCATTGTCGATTGCTTTCCGGCCGCTCCGGCCTGACAATTTGAACTCCTGCAGGTCACCGATGGCCTTTTCTGTGAGGGATATGGACAAAGAGACAAAGAACGTTTTTCCAAATCTTGCACCTTCCAATTCTTGTAGTAATAAGCGGGAATGTGGAAGGCTTCCAGATTCTGCACTTCCATTACAGAACTGTCCAACAGCTGGAACTTGCCCCAAGCCTAATCCGACGGTAGGCAAGAAGGTGGAAGGGTGGAACTGTCCAGAATCTGGAAGCTGCCCCAGGCCTAAACCGACGGTAAGCAAGAATGTGGAAGGATGGAATCATCCAGAATCCGGAAGCTGCCCTGAGTCTAACACTGACGGTAAGTGAGAAGGTGGAAGCCTTCCAGATTCAAATCAAATCAAATTTTATTTATATAGCCCCAAATCACAAAATACATTTGTCTCAGAGGGCTTTACAATCTGTACAGGGAGTGACACCCTCTGTCCTTAGACCCTCGATTCTGCACTTCCACGTCAGAACTGTCCAAGAGCTGGAAGTTGCCCCAGGCCTACTCCGACGGTAAGCAAGAAGGTGGAAGGGTTGAATCGCCCAGAATCTGGAAGCTGACCTAGGTCTGACAGACCAACAATCAAAGGCACACTTACCATACAGCGTCCCCTTCATCCCGCCTTTCACCACTTGATCTCCTTTGAGGGCAGATTGGGGGGTCTTTTGAAGCGGCTCCTGCCGTGCGCGCTTCTTGGCTGTCGTCGACTGGAGGTCAGAGGATGTCCTAGCTGATGACATGGGAGTCCTAGCCGCTGCTGGAGCTTCCTTTGACATCTTCTTCAAGGTGGCTTCCAGAGCTTCCACCCGCTTCACCAGTTCCAGACATTTACAGTTGCAGCAGGATGATGGATTACTGTTATTCCCGTCCTTCGTCTGGGAACTGTAACGTTGGCACCTGGACTGGCTGGCCATCGGAGTTGAAGGCGTCCTCGACCACTGACCCAGGGTTGCAGTGGCGGCACCAGCAGATGACAGCGCAGCCGAGGCCGTACCCAAAGGCGTCTCCCACCCACTCTGGGTGGTGGCCGTGGACGGGCTGGACGGCGGACCCGAAGTCGTCGGACCATGCTGCTGCTCCTCCTCCACCAATGCCGTGGCCCCCTCCTCCTCCACCTCTTCCTCCACTATCTCCACCTCCTCCACTACTGCCATGTCTATGCCTTCTTCCTCCGCCAACACCACAGCCTCCTCTTCTCCCTCCTGTACCCCCTCTTCCTCCTCCTGTACCCCCTCTTCCTCCTCCATGTCCTCTTTCTCCAGGCTGATATGCCATGTACTCTTGAGAGGGGTAGGTGGTTGGACCGGCTGGCCGGATGAGTCGGGATGCACCACCTGGCAGGCTTGCTCGTCACTGCTGCTTGTGCTGGGCGCGGGGAATTCCACGGTCAGGTCCACAGCTCCATCGTCGTCTGGAGAATGAAAAAAGCCCATGTCTGATTTTGACACACTCCTTCTCTTCCCTAAACCTAAGATTGTCTAGGCTTTACCTAGATCACTGAGAGCCCCAAGAGTGGAGACCATAGGCGGGTAGGGGTCGGTTGCCCGGAGGTCCTTAAACTCTCGGGCGATGGCAAGCCTCCTTGCCTGTAGCATCATTGGCTCTCGTTCCTGCGTAGTAAAATGGTAAAATCGGTCAGATGACGCCACCGCCGACAACCCAGTGTTTTGGCATAGGTGTCGAGGCAGCTCAACTTACCGCAGCTGACATGATTTGGTGGCCACTCAGGAGGTGTTTGTCCAGGCGCACGAGGCCTTGCCTTGAACAGATTGGACAGTCCAACGGACCCGAACTTCTGCGGAAAGCAAGACAAGGAGGCAAATTCTGTATTCTTATAAGCAAAAATATGGAAGGCTTCCAAATTCTGCACTTCCAACTTGGAACTGTCCATAATATGGAATGTGGAAGTGTCCAGAATATGGAAGTTGCCCCAAGTCTAAATACCACCATTAAGCGAGAATGTGGAAGGCTTCTAAATTCTGCACTTCCATACTGGAACTGTCCAGAATCCGGAAGCTGCCCCAAGCCTAAACCCCGAGTCGTCCTAACGGACAGTGGACGAAACACACACAACAAAACACAAAGACAAAACACGCATGCATGCATGCAAACATGACAATGCATCTCTTTACCTGGCATTCCCATACTTGATCAGCAGCGCCAGCTCGGCACTGTTCTGTACAGTGTGTGCGCATTGCAGGTGCTGCTTCAGTCTCGAATAGGTCTGATAGCATAGTGCACACAGCTTTGGAAAGCTTGACTGCAGGTGATGGATGGAAAACAGACACATGAAAAACAGGCAGGCAGACAAGCAGGAAAATAAACACAGCTGGTGCGAAGCTCTACTTACCATGTTCTCAGTCTGACACGCACGCTTGGTCCTGATAAACAACAGTGTTGGAGAATTTGGAAGCAAGCGTGGTGAAGACATGGAAGCAAACCATGTGCTTCCACATTCTCATAAGTTACACTAGCATTAGTGGGCTAATAAGCTAACAAAATTAGCATCTTTCGCAAACCTTAAAAATGGCTCAATTTCACACAGAAACAACACACAACCTGCCTCAATCAGCACATAACACACCAAAGCAGACAAACAGCTTTTTCCACAACATAAACAAACACTTACCTGTGTTTTTAGCATAAGAGGAGACTGTGCAGCCACCAGCCTCCACTCTACGGTACTTCCTGTAGACACTCAGGAAGCTGTCACGTGGTGGGTGTGCCCGGGAGGAACCACAGGTTAAAAGGTGAGAATGTGGAAGATTCCAAATTCTGCACTTCCAAGTCAGAAATGTCCGCAATATGGAATGTGGAACTGTCCAGAATCTGGAAGCTGCCCCAAGTCTAAATACCACCATTAAGCGGGAATGTGGGCCTTCCAAATTCTGCACTTCCAAGTTGGAACTGTCCATAATATGGAATGTGGAACTGTCCAGAATCTGGAAGCTGCCCCAACTCTAAATACCACCATTAAGCGAGAATGTGGGCCTTCCAAATTCTGCACTTCCAAGTTGGAACTGTCCATAATATGGAATGTGGAACTGTCCAGAATCTGGAAGCTGCCCCAAGTCTAAACACAAGCAAAGTTTATTGAATAAGAACAATAAAGTCATACAAGTCAAACATCAATTTTATTTTATTTAGTCATGTTGACAGACATTACAGCACCAGATTGCCCTGAGATCTGGAAATTTGAAGCAACACCCTGACTCTGGCTCTGATTCTTTGGATGGTTCAGACTCACAGTTGCTCATCTTCCATTGGGGAACCAAGAAAATGGTTGGGGCTCTGGGTTGGGGTTGGGGGTAGAGGAAGACAGGAGGGGGTCGAATCGAGCTATGCCTAACTGGTGGTGTGGAAGGTGGGTTGAGGAATCCAGGAGGAGAGCATGGGACCCCAAAGGTAAGTAGGCATGGGGACGGTGGGGGTGTCCAGAACTGATCGCCCTCGCTTTGTTGGTCTGGGAGGTATGTGCTCCTGGTTGCAGAGATGTCTTGGTCTGTGCACAATGGGCTGCTGGTTTTAAAGTTGAGACAGTTGAGTCTGGATGAGCGGCTGTATCGAGAGGTATGTTTGAACTGTGTACAGAGATTATAGGTGAATGGCATGACAAACCACATCACAAAACTACCATACAACTCATTTGCCAGGCTCATCTGCTTACCATCTTCACGTCAGGTCAAAAGCAGACGCACTGCCTAGAAAAACAATGCAACTGGTTAAAACATGGAAGCAAAGTGCATGCTTCCAGATTCTGATCTATTCCACTAGCATTAGCATGCCAGATGGCATAGCCACAGATATTGGGAAAACTCAAAGACATGCGAATAAATGCAACACTTGTTTGGTCATCAGAGGGAAAGGGGCACTTTAGATTGTTGCAGACACCCACCATGACTTACCTGCATTTGTTACTGCGCTTGGACCGTGCTTGGAGGCTGCCAGACTTGCTCTTTCTCACCTGGTTTTGCAATATCCTCGTTGCTGCTACTTCCTGTTGACACAGGAAGTGAAAAAGTTGACCTCCTCAGGTAACAGGTGAGAATGTGGAAGGTTTCCAAATTCTGCCTATGCTTCCAAATCCTGCACTTCCAAATACTGCCTATGCTTACAACTTCCAAATTCTGCACTTCCATACTGGAACTGTCCAGAATCTGGAATGTGGAACTGTCCAGAATCTGGAAGCTGCCCCAAGTCTAAATACCACCATTAAGCGAGAAAGTGGAAGCCTTCCAAATTCTGCACTTCCAAGTTGGAACTGTCCATAATATGGAATATGGAACTGTCCAGAATCTGGAAGCTGCCCCAAGTCTAAATACTACCATTTAGCGGGAATGTGGAAGCCATCCAAATTCTGCACTTCCAAGTTGGAACTGTCCAGAATCTGGAAGCTGCCCCAAGCCTAACCACCCCTACAAAAAAAACAAGGACAAGTCACATACCTCTAGCAAAAAACTTTATTTGGTCACAACATGTTGACCTGAACAGTGAACAAAGCTCGAACGGAACAGAATCCTAACTCTAATTCGCATTTATCTCAGCCCCTCCTTAATCAGATTTCTTTGTGGCCTTCTTGGGCTGGTTTATCTTCTCCCGGCTTACTATCCTGGCACAGCTCCAATTTCGGGCTTTCATCGGTGGGGGTCGGGGAGGTGGGGCGTTGCTGTGAGCTGTACAAGCAACAGGTGTACTCAGGCGGAGGGTCATTTGCTCCTGCCCCGCATTGGCTTGGATTCGGATGTTGGCCAGACTGCGTGTTTGGGGGGGACATTGTATGGGAATGAAAAACTGCATCACAGCTTACATATCAGTTAAACACCCTTGCATACTTACCATTTTGTGTCAAAATCAGCCATGGGGAGATGTGCCTCCTAGGATACAAAAGGAATGTAAAAGGTGAGAATGTGGAAGCAGACCACATGGTTCCAAAATCCTATTTAATGTGCTAGCACTAGCTCGCTAGCAGCGACAAAAAAAAAAAAAAAAGATTTTACACAAATAAACATGCTCTGATTTTGGTCCCCCGAGGGATAACCGCCATGTGAGGTTTTTGGGGTCACCTACACACACTTACCTTCTCTCAAATGAAATTTCAGCAGCACCAGCGAAGAGCTGCCGTTTGTGTAGCTGCCGAGTTCGTCTTTACCAATATAATGGGTGACTTCCTGTTGACACAGGAAGTGAACGAGTTGACCTCTGTTAATAAGTAAGTATGTGGAAGATTCCATAGTTTCACTTACAAGCGATTCCTTATTTCAACTCAACAGGCAGGAACATGGAAGGCTTCCAAATTATGCACTTCCAAGTTGGAACTGTCCATAATATGGAATGTGGAACTGTCCAGAATCTGGAAGCTGCCCCAAGTCTAACCCCATGGTAAGCGAGAATGTGGAAGCTGAACTGTCCATATTGTGGAATTGTTCAGGTTATAGAATTGTCTTGAATCTGGAAGCTGCCCCAAGTCTAAATACCACCAAGCTCGGCGGGGGAGCCACCAGGAGCTCTGCCCCCGCTCACCAATAATGACAGATCCATGAGAAACTGTCGGACAAGAAAGCACATCCTCCCCGGGGGCCGCCCAGGCCCCCCGACCGTCCCGCTCCGGCCCTGCATGAGCTCTGCCCCTGCTCACTAATCAAATAATCAATCAATCAATTGTATAGCCCAAATTCACAAAACACATTTTGTGAAAAAAGGAAAAAATGTGGAAGAAACCTTAGCAATAATGACAGATCCATGAGAACCTGCCGGACAAGACAGCACTTCCTCCCCGGGGGGCCCGGGGGGCCCGGGGGGCCCGGAGGGTCCCCCTTGCCCCCCATCCCTCCCGCTCCGGCCCTGCATGAGCTCTGCCCCCGCTCACTAATCAATTAATCAATCAATCAATTGTATAGCCCAAATTCACAAAACACATTTTGTGAAAAAAGGAAAAAATGTGGAAGAAACCTTAGCAATAATGACAGATCCATGAGAACCTGCCGGACAAGACAGCACTTCCCCCCATCCCTCCCACTCCGGCCCTGCATGAGCTCTGCCCCCGCTCACTAATCAATTAATCAATCAATCAATTGTATAGCCCAAAGTCACAAAACACATTTTGTGAAAAAAGGAAAAAATGTGGAAGAAACCTTAGCAATAATGACAGATCCATGAGAACCTGGCGGACAAGACAGCACTTCCTCCCCGGGGGGCCCGGAGGGACCCCCAGGCCCCCTATCCCTCCCGCTCCAGCCCTGCACGAGCTCTGCCCCCGCTCACTAATTAATTAATCAATCAATTAATTGTATAGCCCAAAGTCACAAAACACATTTTGTGAAAAAAGGAAAAAATGTGGAAGAAACAGTAGCAATAATGACAGATCCATGAGAACCTGCCGGACAAGACAGCACTTCCTCCCCGGGGGGCCCGGAGGGACCCCCAGCCCCCCCATCCCTCCCGCTCCAGCCCTGCACGAGCTCTGCCCCCGCTCACTAATTAATTAATCAATCAATTAATTGTATAGCCCAAAGTCACAAAACAAATTTTGTGAAAAAAGGAAAAAATGTGGAAGAAACCTTAGCAATAATGACAGATCCATGAGAACCTGCCGGACAAGTATCCCCCCCCCCAGCCAAAACAAAATTAATTATACTATAAAACGTAGTGGAGATATGGTAGCAATAATGACAGATCCATGAGAACCTGCCGGACAAGACAGCACTTCCTCCCCGGGGGGCCCGGAGTGTCCCCCAGGCCCCCCATCCCTCCCACTCTAGCCCTGCACGAGCTCTGCCCCCGCTCACTAATTAATTAATCAATCAATTAATTGTATAGCCCAAAGTCACAAAACACATTTTGTGAAAAAAGGAAAAATGTGGAAGAAACAGTAGCAATAAGTGTCCCCCAGGCCCCCCATCCCTCCCACTCCAGCCCTGCACGAGCTCTGCCCCCGCTCACTAATTAATTAATCAATCAATTAATTGTATAGCCCAAAGTCACAAAACAAATTTTGTGAAAAAAGGAAAAAATGTGGAAGAAACCTTAGCAATAATGACAGATCCATGAGAACCTGCCGGACAAGTATCCCCCCCCCCCCCCAGCCAAAACAAAATTAATTATACTATAAAACGTAGTGGAGATATGGTAGCAATAATGACAGATCCATGAGAACCTGCCGGACAAGACAGCACTTCCTCCCCGGGGGGCCCGGAGTGTCCCCCAGGCCCCCCATCCCTCCCACTCTAGCCCTGCACGAGCTCTGCCCCCGCTCACTAATTAATTAATCAATCAATTAATTGTATAGCCCAAAGTCACAAAACACATTTTGTGAAAAAAGGAAAAATGTGGAAGAAACAGTAGCAATAAGTGTCCCCCAGGCCCCCCATCCCTCCCACTCCAGCCCTGCACGAGCTCTGCCCCCGCTCACTAATTAATTAATCAATCAATTAATTGTATAGCCCAAAGTCACAAAACAAATTTTGTGAAAAAAGGAAAAAATGTGGAAGAAACCTTAGCAATAATGACAGATCCATGAGAACCTGCCGGACAAGTATCCCCCCCCCCCCAGCCAAAACAAAATTAATTATACTATAAAACGTAGTGGAGATATGGTAGCAATAATGACAGATCCATGAGAACCTGCCGGACAAGACAGCACTTCCTCCCCGGGGGGCCCGGAGTGTCCCCCAGGCCCCCCATCCCTCCCACTCTAGCCCTGCACGAGCTCTGCCCCCGCTCACTAATTAATTAATCAATCAATTAATTGTATAGCCCAAAGTCACAAAACACATTTTGTGAAAAAAGGAAAAATGTGGAAGAAACAGTAGCAATAAGTGTCCCCCAGGCCCCCCATCCCTCCCACTCCAGCCCTGCACGAGCTCTGCCCCCGCTCACTAATTAATTAATCAATCAATTAATTGTATAGCCCAAAGTCACAAAACAAATTTTGTGAAAAAAGGAAAAAATGTGGAAGAAACCTTAGCAATAATGACAGATCCATGAGAACCTGCCGGACAAGTATCCCCCCCCCCCAGCCAAAACAAAATTAATTATACTATAAAACGTAGTGGAGATATGGTAGCAATAATGACAGATCCATGAGAACCTGCCGGACAAGACAGCACTTCCTCCCCGGGGGGCCCGGAGTGTCCCCCAGGCCCCCCATCCCTCCCACTCTAGCTCTGCACGAGCTCTGCCCCCGCTCACTAATTAATTAATCAATCAATTAATTGTATAGCCCAAAGTCACAAAACACATTTTGTGAAAAAAGGAAAAATGTGGAAGAAACAGTAGCAATAAGTGTCCCCCAGGCCCCCCATCCCTCCCACTCCAGCCCTGCACGAGCTCTGCCCCCGCTCACTAATTAATTAATCAATCAATTAATTGTATAGCCCAAAGTCACAAAACAAATTTTGTGAAAAAAGGAAAAAATGTGGAAGAAACCTTAGCAATAATGACAGATCCATGAGAACCTGCCGGACAAGTATCCCCCCCCCCCCCAGCCAAAACAAAATTAATTATACTATAAAACGTAGTGGAGATATGGTAGCAATAATGACAGATCCATGAGAACCTGCCGGACAAGACAGCACTTCCTCCCCGGGGGGCCCGGAGTGTCCCCCAGGCCCCCCATCCCTCCCACTCTAGCCCTGCACGAGCTCTGCCCCCGCTCACTAATTAATTAATCAATCAATTAATTGTATAGCCCAAAGTCACAAAACACATTTTGTGAAAAAAGGAAAAATGTGGAAGAAACAGTAGCAATAAGTGTCCCCCAGGCCCCCCATCCCTCCCACTCCAGCCCTGCACGAGCTCTGCCCCCGCTCACTAATTAATTAATCAATCAATTAATTGTATAGCCCAAAGTCACAAAACAAATTTTGTGAAAAAAGGAAAAAATGTGGAAGAAACCTTAGCAATAATGACAGATCCATGAGAACCTGCCGGACAAGTATCCCCCCCCCCCCAGCCAAAACAAAATTAATTATACTATAAAACGTAGTGGAGATATGGTAGCAATAATGACAGATCCATGAGAACCTGCCGGACAAGACAGCACTTCCTCCCCGGGGGGCCCGGAGTGTCCCCCAGGCCCCCCATCCCTCCCACTCTAGCCCTGCACGAGCTCTGCCCCCGCTCACTAATTAATTAATCAATCAATTAATTGTATAGCCCAAAGTCACAAAACACATTTTGTGAAAAAAGGAAAAATGTGGAAGAAACAGTAGCAATAAGTGTCCCCCAGGCCCCCCATCCCTCCCACTCCAGCCCTGCACGAGCTCTGCCCCCGCTCACTAATTAATTAATCAATCAATTAATTGTATAGCCCAAAGTCACAAAACAAATTTTGTGAAAAAAGGAAAAAATGTGGAAGAAACCTTAGCAATAATGACAGATCCATGAGAACCTGCCGGACAAGTATCCCCCCCCCCCAGCCAAAACAAAATTAATTATACTATAAAACGTAGTGGAGATATGGTAGCAATAATGACAGATCCATGAGAACCTGCCGGACAAGACAGCACTTCCTCCCCGGGGGGCCCGGAGTGTCCCCCAGGCCCCCCATCCCTCCCACTCTAGCTCTGCACGAGCTCTGCCCCCGCTCACTAATTAATTAATCAATCAATTAATTGTATAGCCCAAAGTCACAAAACACATTTTGTGAAAAAAGGAAAAAATGTGGAAGAAACAGTAGCAATAATGACAGATCCATGAGAACCCCCCCCCCCCCAAGCCCCCCGGCCCTGCACGAACGGGGCCAAACTAAACAAAATTTATTATACTATAAAACGTAATGGAGATATGGTAGCAATAATGACAGATCCATGAGAACCTGCCGGACAAGAAAGCACCCCCCCCCCCCCCCCCCCCCCCGGCCTGCACGAGCGGGGGCAACCAAGAACAACAACAAAAACGAAAAAAACAGAATTAATGTATGTAACTGGTGAGAACATGGTGCTTTCCATATCCTCACCAGTTAGTTAGTTAACTTCCACATCCCATAGACGCCCATTCAACCGCCCCTCCCCCGACCCTACACTTCCACGTCCCATAGACTCCCGTTCGATTGAATTCATAGCCTATCCTATGCCGCCATCTAGTGGCCGGCCGAAACTACATTCCGACTTCTCACCTGTCTGACAAGATAGTGGATTCCGCTTCCAACTTGTATTGAAATGAATGGTTTGGCTCCTAACCCTAACCCTAACCCTAACCCTAACCCTAACCCTCTAACCCTAACCCTAACCCTAACCCTAACCCTAACCCTAACCCTCTAACCCTAACCCTAACCCTAACCCTAACCCTAACCCTAACCCTCCTAACCCTAACCCTAACCCTAACCCTAACCCTAACCCTAACCCCCTAACCCTAACCCTAACCCTAACCCTAACCCTAACCCTAACCCCCTAACCCTAACCCTAACCCTAACCCTAACCCTAACCCTAACCCTCTAACCCTAACCCTAACCCTAACCCTAACCCTAACCCTAACCCTAACCCTAACCCTTATTAGGAGACACCCTAACTAATGACTTAGGCTCATCAGACAGAGCTCGTCGCCGCGATCACAACGGTACCCCTCGCGTCGCTCTACGACGCTGCGAAAGCGCCCAGTTCCCGCCGTAGGCACTTCACGGAATCGCCCCGTTTTCTCCGCCCTTGAACCCCCAAAAATTCCCAAAGTCACGCCAAAAAATCCAGCTCGCCGCGTTCTTTTTTTTTACTCCAAGCTCGTCCAGATCGGACGACAAAAGTGCAGATGGCATGTTTTCACTGACACCAGGTGGCGCATGGACGCTATAGGCACTTCTTGGAAGATTCCACATTTCAGACACTAACCATTCATTTTTCACTTTTTTAACCCTTGAAGGGCCTAGAAGCCTCCAATCCACAAGGGGGTGCTCTCTACCCCCCCATAGTCAGCCATGCCCGTTCCAGTGACGCCACCCCCGAGCCTCTACGGCATTGGGAAGTTGAACTAACCTCAAAAGGTCCCTGAAAAACATTAAATAACATTTGGTAGCCACTTCCCACCAGCGTGCTTTCAGTGCCTCTTCGCTCAGCACGAAGGGATGGTTCAATCGACACCAAAACCGACCTTGTGCAACCTTTCGTTTGGGAAATGTGCCCAAAATATATATATTTCCATATAAAATCTGTCTATGCTTCCAACTTCCAAATTCTGCACTTCCAGCTGCCCCAAGTCTAAATACCACCATTAAGCAAGAATGTGGAAGATTCCAAATTCTGCACTTCCAGCTGCCCCAAGTCTAAATACCACCATTAAGCAAGAATGTGGAAGATTCCAAATTCTGCACTTCCAGCTGCCCCAAGTCTAACCCCACAGTAAGCGAGAATGTGGAAGGCTTCCAAATTCTGTACTTCCAATTTGGAACTGTCCATAATATGGAATGTGGAACTGTCTAGAATCTGGAAGTTGCCCCAAGTCTAACCCCACGGTAAGCGAGAATGTGGAAGGCTTCCAAATTCTGCACTTCCAATTTGGAACTGTCCATAATATGGAATGTGGAACTGTCCAGAATATAGAATGTGGAACTGTCTAGAATCTGGAAGCTGCCCCAAGTCTAAATACCACCATTAAGCGAGAATGTGGAAGCCTTCCAAATTCTGCACTTCCAAGTTGGAACTGTCCATAATATGGAATGTGGAACTGTCTAGAATCTAGAAGTTGCCCCAAGTCTAACCCCACGGTAAGCGAGAATGTGGAAGGCTTCCAAATTCTGCACTTCCAATTTGGAACTGTCCATAATATGGAATGTGGAACTTTTCAGGATATGGAATGTGGAACTGTTCAGAATCTGGAAGCTGCCCCAAGTCTAAACACATGCAAAGTTTATTTAATAAGAACAATAAAGTCATACAATTCAAACATCAATTTTATTTTAGTTAGTCATGATGACAGACATTACAGCACCAGATTGCTCTGACATCTGGAAATTTGAAGCAACACCCTGACTCTGGCTCTGGCTCTGAATCTTTGGGTGGCTCAGACACACAATTGCTCATCTTCCATTGGGGAACCGACACAATGGTTGGGGCGCTGGGTTGGAGGTGGAGGAAGCCTAGGCAGGGTTGAACCGAGCTGGTCAGTAGGCCTGGAAACGGGTCGGGGGGGCACCAATTGCCCTTGCTTTCTTGGTCTGAGAGGTATGTGCTATTGGTTCCACTGATGTATTGGTCTGTGCACGATGGGCTGGATCGAGAGCTATCTATGAACTGTGTATGGAGAAGATAGGTGAATGGCATGAAAAGCTGCACCAGACATAGCGTATAATCAATTTGCCATCCTTGTCTACTCACCTTGAACATGTCAGGCACAGCTTCCAGGTCCTGCACCGCCTCAAATAATAATAAAAAAAAGTGTGAATATGGAAGCATTCCATGTGCTTCCGAATTCTGATCTGTTGCATTAACATTAGCATGCTAATTAGCATCTTCGCTAATATCAGCCAAAATCAAAGTCACATGAATAAATGCACCACATGTTGGGTCACCAAAGGCGGGGTGTCAGTGAGACTGACAGTAACTAACCTGTGCCTTTTGCTGCTCCGCACACAGCACTGGCAACGACTGTGCTTTAGCGCGGCTCATGCTCATGTTTATATTGTTTTTCCCCACTTGTTTCCACTACTTCCTGTGGACACAGGAAGTGAAAAAGTTGACCTCCTCAGGTAACAGGTGAGAATGTGGAAGGCTTCCAAAGTCTGCCTATGCTTCCAAATCCTGCACTTCCAAATACTGCCTATGCTTCCAACTTCCAAATTCTGCACTTTTATACTGGAACTGTCCACAATATGGAATGTGGAACTGTCCAGAATCTGGAAGCTGCCCCAAGTCTAAATACCACCATTAAGCGAGAATGTGGAACGCTTCCAAATTCTGCACTTCCAAGTTGGAACTGTCCATAATATGGAATGTGGAACTGTCCAGAATATGGATGTTTAGCCTCTCCACTGGCGAGAATGTGGAAGCTGAACTGTCCATATTGTGGAATTGTTCAGATTATGGAATTGTCCATAATCTGGAAGCTGCCCCAGGTCTAAACACAAGCAAAAAAGAACAATAAAGTCATACAAGTCAAACATCAATTTTATTTTAATTAGTCATGATCACAGACATTACAGCACCAGATTGCCCTGAGACTTGAAAAATTGCAGCAGCTGCCTGACTCTGGCTCTGGCTCTGAATCTTTGGATGGCTCAGACACACAATTGCTCATCTTCCATTGGGGAACAGACACAATGATTGGGGCGCTGGGTTGGGGTTGGAGGTAGAGAAAGCCAGGAGGGGGTCGAATCGAGCTATGCCTCACTGGTGGCGTGGGAGGTGGGTTGAGGAATCCAGGAGGAGAGCATGGTACCCCAGAGGTAAGTAGGCATGGGGACGGTGGGGGGGGCCACCACCGATCGCCCTCGCTTTGTTGGTCTGTGCACGATGGGCTGCTGGTTTTAAAGCTCGCAAGACAGTTGAGTCTGGATGAGCGGCTGTATTGAGAGGTATGTTTGAACTGTGTACAAAGACGATAGGTGAATGGCATGACAAACCACATCACAAAACTACCATACAACTGATTTGCCAGGCTCATCTGCTTA
Source organism: Pampus argenteus (assembly GCA_036937835.1). Lineage (NCBI taxonomy): Eukaryota > Metazoa > Chordata > Actinopteri > Scombriformes > Stromateidae > Pampus > Pampus argenteus. Next base: position 20,379,209 of record CM072880.1, on the reverse strand, counting down.
CCATCTTCACGTCAGGTCAAAAGCAGACGCACTGCCTAGAAAAACAATGAAACTGGTTAAAACATGGAAGCAAAGTGCATGCTTCCAGATTCTGATCTATTCCACTAGCATTAGCATGCCAGATGGCATAGCCACAGATATTGGGAAAACTCAAAGACATGCGAATAAATGCAACACTTGTTTGGTCATCAGAGGGAAAGGGGCACTTTAGATTGTTGCAGACACCCACTATGACTTACCTGCATTTGTTACTGCTTGAAACCGTGCTTGGAAGCTGCCAGACTTGCTCTTCCTCACCTGGTTTTGCAATATCCTCGTTGCTGCTACTTCCTGTTGACACAGGAAGTGAAAAAGTTGACCTCCTAAGGTAACAGGTGAGAATGTGGAATGCTTCCAAATCCTGCACTTCCAAATACTGCCTATGCTTCCAACTTCCAAATTCTGCACTTCCAAGTTGGAACTGTCCATAATATGGAATGTGGAAGTGTCCAGAATCTGGAAGCTGCCCCAAGTCTAACCCCATGGTAAGCGAGAATGTGGAACGCTTCCAAATTCTGCACATACCAAGTTGGAACTGTCCATAATATGGAATGCGGAATTGTCCAGAATCTGGAAGCTGCCCCAAGTCTAAATACCACCGTTAAGCGAGAATGTGGAAGGCTTCCAAATTCTGCACTTCCATACTGGAACTGTCCACAATATGGAATGCGGAATTGTCCAGAATCTGGAAGCTGCCCCAAGTCTAAATACCACCGTTAAGCGAGAATGTGGAAGGGTACCAAATTCTGCACTTCCAAGTTGGAACTGTCCAGAATCTGGAAGCTGCCCCAAGCCTAACCACCCCTGCAATAAAAACAAGGACAAGTCACATACCTATAGCAAAAAACTTTATTTGGTCACAACATGTTGACCGACCTGAACAGTGAACAAAGCTCCAACGGAGCAGAATCCTAACTCTAATTCGCATTTATCTCAGTCCCTCCTTAATCAGATTTCTTTGTGGCCTTCTTGGGCTGGTTTCCTTCTCTCGGCTTACTATCCTGGGACATCTCCAATTTCGGGCTTTCATCGGTGGGGGTCGGGGAAGTGGGGCCTTGATCAGAATTCTTTGTGGCCTTCATGGGCTGGTTTCCTTCTCCCGGCTTACTATCCGGGGACATCTCCAATTTCGGGCTTTCATCGGTGCGGGTCGGGGAAGTGGGGCCTTTATCAGATTTCTTTGTGGCCTTCTTGGGCTGGTTTCCTTCTCCTGGCTTACTATCCTGGGATATCTCCAATTTTGGGCTTTCATCGGTGCGGGTTGAGGAAGTGGGGCCTTGATCAGATTTCTTTGTGGCCTTCTTGGGCTGGTTTCCTTCTCCTGGCTTACTATCCTGGGATATCTCCAATTTTGGGCTTTCATCGGTGCGGGTTGGGGAGGTGGGGCATTGCTGTGAGCTGTACAAGCAGCAGGTGTACTCAGGCGGAGGGTCGTTTGCTCCTGCTCCGCATTGGCTTGGATTCAGTTGTTGGCCAGACTGCGTGTTTGGGGGGGACATAGTATGGGAATGAAAAACTGCATCACAGCTTTTATATCAGTTAAACAACCTTGCGTACTTACCATCTTGTGTCAAAATCAGCCAGGGGGAAATGTGTCTCCTGGGATACAAAAGAAATGTAAAAGGTGAGAATGTGGAAGCAGACCACATGGTTCCAAAATCCTATTTAATGTGCTAGCATTAGCTCGCTAGCAGCGTTTTTTTTTCCGCCAACAAAAAAAAAAAAGATTTTACACAAATAAACATGCCCTGATTTTGGTCCCCCGAGGGATAACCGCCACTTGAGGTTTTTGGGGTCACCTACACACACTTACCTTCTCTCAAATGTAATTTCCACAGCGCCAGTGAAGAGCTGCCGTTTGTGTAGCTGCCGAGTTCGTCTCTACCAATATGATGGGGGACTTCCTGTTGACACAGGAAGTGAAAAAGTTGACCTCTGCTAACAAGTAAGAATGTGGAAGATTCCATTTTTTCACCTACAAGCGATTCCTCATTTCAACTCAACAGGCAGGAATATGGAAGGCTTCCAAATTCTGCACTTCCATACTGGAACTGTCCATAATATGGAATGTGGAAGTGTCCAGAATCTGGAAACTGCCCCAAGTCTAAATACCACCATTAAGCGAGAATGTGGAAGCCTTCCAAATTCTGCACTTCCAAGTTGGAACTGTCCATAATATGGAAGGTGGAACTGTCCAGAATCTGGAAGCTGCCCCAAGTCTAAATAACACCATTAAGCAAGAATGTGAAAGAGTCAATGAGAATCTGGAATTTTTTGGTCAACCTTTATCCCATCACATAAAGTGGTGGACAGCATTCCCTTTACAGTACAACATGGGATGATATCATGCATCACTCAAACTGCACTTTATTTCAATGTCAAGAGTGCACACCACTGTCCAGATGGATACTCCGGGGTCAAACCCCTGTACGACTGGGGGATCGGTGGCCAAGTCCCCGTTGGGACCTGTGTTCAAAAGAAGCTCAGGCTGCCTGGCACTCGGCGGATTGTGGCTGACATCTGGGGAATTCTCAGCAGGAGGCTGAGGCCTGACTCTGGGGTTGGGACTGGTGCCTGGGCTGTGCACAACAACATTCAAACTGCCCCCCTGCACCTCACTGATGTTGACCCTGGAGAGAGATAAGGAAAAGAGTTAGAAAACTTAGGTGGCCACCTCAGTGGGGCAAGGCGAAATAAAAGGGAAGCCTCTGTCTTACTCATTCTCTGCACCTCGGACGGAGATTCCCCATCTTTGGCATGGGTCCACATGAGCCACAGGTTGGGCAGAGGGCCCCTTGGGCCGCAATCGCTGCGGCACCCCCCATTCTCGCTTTGGGATCTTGCAAAAAACTCTGGATCTTAACTTTGGCTGTGTGTGGGTGGAAAAGATTTCGAAGAAATTAACAAACCACATTACAGATATCCCACAGTCCAAGAGTAAATCTTGTCTACTCACCATCTCAGATGGAAAAGCAATCACAGGCAATGCACCAGCCACGAACTGAAAAATAATGGTAGTAGGTGTGAACTTGGAAGCATAAGGTCAGCTTCCAAATTCCTATCAGTTTTGCTAGCATTAGCTCGCTAATTAGCGCCATTTCAAGTGCCGGCAATATTCAAAGCCACACAAAATAAGCATGCCACATGTTTGGTCTCAGGAGGGAAAACATGACTTGCGGCTGATGCCCACTCACCTGCACGTTGTTTCAACTGCAATTTCAACTCGTCCAACGCGGAAGACAATGCCTTGTGTGGAGTTGCCCAGCCCGTTTACGCTTTTTTTCCACTACTTCCTGTTGACACAGGAAGTGAAAAAGCTGACCTCTGCTAATAAGTGAAAATGTGGAAGATTCCAAATTCTGCACTTCCAATTTGGAACTGTCCATAATATGGAATGTGGAAGTGTCCAGAATCTGGAAGCTGCCCCAAGTCTAACCCCATGGTAAGCGAGAATGTGAAAGGGTTCCACATTCTGCACTTCCAAGTTGGAACTGTCCATAATATGGAATGTGGAAGTGTCCAGAATCTGGAAGCTGCCCTAAGCCTAAATACCACCGTTAAGCGAGAATGTGGAAGGATGGAATCATCCAGAATCTGGAAGCTGCCCCAAGTCTAAATGCATGTGTTGTCGCCGTCATCATTGTTGCCATATCCCCATTACAGTTTATAGTTATGTAATGATTTGCTGCTACTGTAATAATTCATCATTCATTGTAACCTATTCTTATCACCCATTGTAATTCATTATTATTCATTGTGAGTGTACAATATGTGTGTGTTGATTTGTTCTGTACATGTGACATCATTGCACGTCTGTCCGTCCTGGGATAGGGATCCCTCCTCTGTGGCTCTTCCTGAGGTTTCTTCCACCTTTTTCCCTGTTAAAAGGTTTTTTGGTGGGCAAGTTTTTCCTCACTCGAATCGAGGGTCTAAGGACAGAGCTGTCCATAGTATGGAATATGGAATTGTCCAGAATCTGGAAGCTGCCCCAAGCCAAAATACTGCCATTAAGTGGGAATGTGGAAGGGTTCCAACTTCTGCCCTTACAAGTTGGAAGCGTCCATAATCTGGAAGGTGCCCCAAGTTTAATAACTGGAACTAACACGCACGTGCATTTGGCAAAAAAGAACAAGCTTATTTTATTGCATTTAAGCAGTACGGGTGTTCTCCCAACACTGATACAATGAAAACTGAAAATCCTGCTCTTAATTAAACTGAAATTGTTCTAATATTCTATAATTTATGAACATAGTGTCAACAGAAAAGAAAAAAAATGACATAATTGCTGTGCATAATTCTTTCTCAGCACTGTACAAATTATATTTCAAAAAACAAACACTGAACTTCTTTCAACAGAGAATCAATTGGCCATGGCAGCCTTGGCTTTGGTGGCCTCAACGGCCTTGGCGGCCTCGGAGGCAGCCCACGACATTGGCCTATTCGGCCTCTTTAGCTTCGGCCTCTGATGCCTCTGATGCCTCTGTGGCCTCTGCTTCTGTGGCCTCAGTGGTCTCTACGACATCGGCCTCTGCTGCCTCAGCCTCTGCGGCTTCAGCCTCAGTGTCCTCTGTGCCTTCAGCCTCGGCTATTTCGGCATCTTCGGCCTCAGTGGCTTTGGCTTCTGCAGCCTCAGCAGCTTCAGCCTCTGCAGCCTCAGCAGCTTCAGCCTCTGCAGCCTCTGCATCTTCAGCAGCTTCAGCCTCTGCAGCCTCAGCAGCTTCGGCCTCCGCAGCCTCAGCAGCTTCGGCCTCAGCGGCCTCGGTTTCTCCTTCTAAGTAGGAAGGAGAAGCCTCAGGGGGCCTCAGCTTGGACGGAGTGGTCAGGACTCCATCGGTGGCCTCGAGCTGATGGGAAGGTGGCCTCCCGTTGCTTTCTCTTGGCATGTTCAAGACAATGCTGACCTGTTTGAGGCAGTGTTGGTTGTTGTTGTCGACCCTTTGGAGTGTCACTTGGATTTTGGAGGGTGTGGATGTGGCTACTGTCGACATAAAGTCGCCCTCGGGCTTCTGCTTGGGAGGGGTAGAGGGGACAGGGCCAAAGAGCTTCCTCTTGAGCGGGGGACGACGCTGGCTCCTTATCGACACCTCTTCGGAAGAGGATGAGCTGAGTGAGCTGGAATCTGGCTCGTCATCATACACAGGCTCGTCCCCGTCTTCGCTGCTCTCGGAGGAGAGGGAGTAGCTCGCCTCTCCTTCATCGCAGACTTTGGATTTGCGCTTTGCCTTGGCTTTACGTTTTTCACACATGAGTGCTTTCATCCGTAGCTTGCGATTTTCATAAGCCGTCTCTCTGGTGGGGAGCGCCACATAAAACCTTTCTGCAGTGGTGGGGTCATGACACATTGCCCGCGCTACCTTTCTCCTCTCTGTCTCCGACAAGTGCCGCTCAGCCTGAGTGGCCACGCTGCTGCGAATCAAGGTGAAACTGACGGGGCCCTTGAGCCCCGCGTCACTCCATGCAAGATGAAGGAATCTTGATGGTTTGCTTAACTTGCACCCCTGGAATGTGTGAAAGATATTGGCACTGTCCTTTCCTCTGGAGCAGCATTTTCCGTCGTGAAACCAGCGAAGCCAACTGAATTCTATGCAATTGAGCACCAGTGACGCCTGTCCAAAAGTCCTGACCGACTTGTGCTCATCCACCTGTCAGTGAGAGAGAGGGAAGGTTTATAATTTGGTATGCTTCCAAATGATATGTTTCGAATTTGTGTACTGGTGAATGAAAAAATTGAAGGCTTCCAAATTCTGCCCTTCCAAGTCAGAACTGTCCAGAATCTGGAAGCTGCCCCAAGCCTAAATACCACTGTTAAGCGAGAATGTGGAAGGGTTCCAAATTCTGCACTTCCAAGATGGAACTGTCCAGAATCTGGAAGCTGCCCCAAGCCTAAATACCACCGTTAAGCGAAAATGTGGAAGGATGGAATCATCCAGAATCTGGATGCTGCCCCAAGTCTAACCCGATATTAAGCGAGAATGTGGAAGGGTTCCAAATTCTGCACTTCCATATCAGAACTGTCCATAATATGGAATGTGGAATTGTCCAGAATTCGGAAGCTGCCCCAAGCCTAAATACCACCGTTAAGCGAGAATGTGGAAGGGTTCCAAATTTTGCACTTCCAAGATGGAAATGTCCGCAATATGGAATGTGGAATTGTCCAGAATCCGGAAGGGTTCCAGATTCTGCCCCTTCCAACCGAAGTCAGAACTGTCCAGAATCTGGAAGCTGCCCCAAGTCTAAATACCACCGTTAAGCGAGAATGTGGAAGGGTTCCAAATTCTGCACTTCCATATCAGAACTGTCCATAATATGGAATGTGGAATTGTCCAGAATTCGGAAGCTGCCCCAAGTCTAAATACCACCATTAAGCGAGAATGTGGAAGGGTTCCAAATTCTGCACTTCCAAGTTGGAAATGTCCGCAATATGGAATGTGGAATTGTCCAGAATCCGGAAGGGTTCCAGATTCTGCCCCTTCCAACCGAAGTCAGAACTGTCCAGAATCTGGAAGCTGCCCCAAGTCTAAATACCACCGTTAAGCAAGAATGCGGAAGGGTTCCAGATTCTGCCCCTTCCAACCGAAGTCAGAACTGTCCAGAATCTGGAAGCTGCCCCAAGTCTAACACCATGGCTAAGTAAGCGAGAACACTGAAGGAAGAGGGACTACTCACCAAGACCTGGAATCTTGTGCCATTATTCCACTGATCCGCATTGGCCACATGCTCCTTTGTCATGTTTGTCAGCACCACTGACCGGTGGCCACTGATTACACATAGGTAACCCATCAAGTACCCCATGAGAGTAGAGTGTTCATCCTTTTGGTGTCCACCTTTGTCTATGGCATCTAAAAAGGCAAGGCAAGGCAACTTTATTTTGTATAGCCCGTTTTCACAAACAGTTTGTCTCGAGAGCAACAAAGAGATCTCTAACCCAGGACGGACAGGCGTCTTACCCATCAGCATGGGAATCCGTCTCCTGGCGGCATAAAGGAAGCTTAGTTCCTGCTCCGAATCAAGTTGGTTGTCTGTGGAGAAGAGAAAAGAAATGGAGCGTCAGCCCCCCGCGCGAAGGAAATGTGGCAATTTGACACTCGATAAAAGAACTAACTGGTCTTTTGCCGCTTGACCCGCTGTTGCCGGACGACAACATCCCTTCTAATTTCAGCTTGGAGCCTGGTCAGCTCATACAGTACACGGTCAATGTCTTCCACCTTCAGTCTGCTCTCTTCCAAGAAAACATTTTTGACATGTTTGTAGAGGCTGACGATATTTATCGCCATGTTCCGAATTGTGGTTGGCATATATCCCTTGTTCTTCAGGTAATTCGGGTATCTGTGGAAGACAGCGCAAGAGAGGTGTGACCGACAGGCACTTTTATTTGTATAGCCCGTTTTCACAGTTTGTCTCAAAGGGCTTTATACAGCATCATGACATGACAACATCCAAAAGAGGAGGGATCCCTCACCCTGGACGGAGGGAGTGAAGCTGGGCTTTCGCCCTTGCCTTGTTGACCACACACAGACACACACTTACCTCCTGAGCTTGTCCATCCGGGCAAGAAATCGCAAGTCATGCTTTGTGGCGCTTTCAGGCAGGCTACCCACCATGTAATAACAGAACCGGAAGCAATGAGTGGCAACCTGCTTTGCATTGTCGATTGCTTTCCGGCCGCTCCGGCCTGACAATTTGAACTCCTGCAGGTCACCGATGGCCTTTTCTGTGAGGGATATGGACAAAGAGACAAAGAACGTTTTTCCAAATCTTGCACCTTCCAATTCTTGTAGTAATAAGCGGGAATGTGGAAGGCTTCCAGATTCTGCACTTCCATTACAGAACTGTCCAACAGCTGGAACTTGCCCCAAGCCTAATCCGACGGTAGGCAAGAAGGTGGAAGGGTGGAACTGTCCAGAATCTGGAAGCTGCCCCAGGCCTAAACCGACGGTAAGCAAGAATGTGGAAGGATGGAATCATCCAGAATCCGGAAGCTGCCCTGAGTCTAACACTGACGGTAAGTGAGAAGGTGGAAGCCTTCCAGATTCAAATCAAATCAAATTTTATTTATATAGCCCCAAATCACAAAATACATTTGTCTCAGAGGGCTTTACAATCTGTACAGGGAGTGACACCCTCTGTCCTTAGACCCTCGATTCTGCACTTCCACGTCAGAACTGTCCAAGAGCTGGAAGTTGCCCCAGGCCTACTCCGACGGTAAGCAAGAAGGTGGAAGGGTTGAATCGCCCAGAATCTGGAAGCTGACCTAGGTCTGACAGACCAACAATCAAAGGCACACTTACCATACAGCGTCCCCTTCATCCCGCCTTTCACCACTTGATCTCCTTTGAGGGCAGATTGGGGGGTCTTTTGAAGCGGCTCCTGCCGTGCGCGCTTCTTGGCTGTCGTCGACTGGAGGTCAGAGGATGTCCTAGCTGATGACATGGGAGTCCTAGCCGCTGCTGGAGCTTCCTTTGACATCTTCTTCAAGGTGGCTTCCAGAGCTTCCACCCGCTTCACCAGTTCCAGACATTTACAGTTGCAGCAGGATGATGGATTACTGTTATTCCCGTCCTTCGTCTGGGAACTGTAACGTTGGCACCTGGACTGGCTGGCCATCGGAGTTGAAGGCGTCCTCGACCACTGACCCAGGGTTGCAGTGGCGGCACCAGCAGATGACAGCGCAGCCGAGGCCGTACCCAAAGGCGTCTCCCACCCACTCTGGGTGGTGGCCGTGGACGGGCTGGACGGCGGACCCGAAGTCGTCGGACCATGCTGCTGCTCCTCCTCCACCAATGCCGTGGCCCCCTCCTCCTCCACCTCTTCCTCCACTATCTCCACCTCCTCCACTACTGCCATGTCTATGCCTTCTTCCTCCGCCAACACCACAGCCTCCTCTTCTCCCTCCTGTACCCCCTCTTCCTCCTCCTGTACCCCCTCTTCCTCCTCCATGTCCTCTTTCTCCAGGCTGATATGCCATGTACTCTTGAGAGGGGTAGGTGGTTGGACCGGCTGGCCGGATGAGTCGGGATGCACCACCTGGCAGGCTTGCTCGTCACTGCTGCTTGTGCTGGGCGCGGGGAATTCCACGGTCAGGTCCACAGCTCCATCGTCGTCTGGAGAATGAAAAAAGCCCATGTCTGATTTTGACACACTCCTTCTCTTCCCTAAACCTAAGATTGTCTAGGCTTTACCTAGATCACTGAGAGCCCCAAGAGTGGAGACCATAGGCGGGTAGGGGTCGGTTGCCCGGAGGTCCTTAAACTCTCGGGCGATGGCAAGCCTCCTTGCCTGTAGCATCATTGGCTCTCGTTCCTGCGTAGTAAAATGGTAAAATCGGTCAGATGACGCCACCGCCGACAACCCAGTGTTTTGGCATAGGTGTCGAGGCAGCTCAACTTACCGCAGCTGACATGATTTGGTGGCCACTCAGGAGGTGTTTGTCCAGGCGCACGAGGCCTTGCCTTGAACAGATTGGACAGTCCAACGGACCCGAACTTCTGCGGAAAGCAAGACAAGGAGGCAAATTCTGTATTCTTATAAGCAAAAATATGGAAGGCTTCCAAATTCTGCACTTCCAACTTGGAACTGTCCATAATATGGAATGTGGAAGTGTCCAGAATATGGAAGTTGCCCCAAGTCTAAATACCACCATTAAGCGAGAATGTGGAAGGCTTCTAAATTCTGCACTTCCATACTGGAACTGTCCAGAATCCGGAAGCTGCCCCAAGCCTAAACCCCGAGTCGTCCTAACGGACAGTGGACGAAACACACACAACAAAACACAAAGACAAAACACGCATGCATGCATGCAAACATGACAATGCATCTCTTTACCTGGCATTCCCATACTTGATCAGCAGCGCCAGCTCGGCACTGTTCTGTACAGTGTGTGCGCATTGCAGGTGCTGCTTCAGTCTCGAATAGGTCTGATAGCATAGTGCACACAGCTTTGGAAAGCTTGACTGCAGGTGATGGATGGAAAACAGACACATGAAAAACAGGCAGGCAGACAAGCAGGAAAATAAACACAGCTGGTGCGAAGCTCTACTTACCATGTTCTCAGTCTGACACGCACGCTTGGTCCTGATAAACAACAGTGTTGGAGAATTTGGAAGCAAGCGTGGTGAAGACATGGAAGCAAACCATGTGCTTCCACATTCTCATAAGTTACACTAGCATTAGTGGGCTAATAAGCTAACAAAATTAGCATCTTTCGCAAACCTTAAAAATGGCTCAATTTCACACAGAAACAACACACAACCTGCCTCAATCAGCACATAACACACCAAAGCAGACAAACAGCTTTTTCCACAACATAAACAAACACTTACCTGTGTTTTTAGCATAAGAGGAGACTGTGCAGCCACCAGCCTCCACTCTACGGTACTTCCTGTAGACACTCAGGAAGCTGTCACGTGGTGGGTGTGCCCGGGAGGAACCACAGGTTAAAAGGTGAGAATGTGGAAGATTCCAAATTCTGCACTTCCAAGTCAGAAATGTCCGCAATATGGAATGTGGAACTGTCCAGAATCTGGAAGCTGCCCCAAGTCTAAATACCACCATTAAGCGGGAATGTGGGCCTTCCAAATTCTGCACTTCCAAGTTGGAACTGTCCATAATATGGAATGTGGAACTGTCCAGAATCTGGAAGCTGCCCCAACTCTAAATACCACCATTAAGCGAGAATGTGGGCCTTCCAAATTCTGCACTTCCAAGTTGGAACTGTCCATAATATGGAATGTGGAACTGTCCAGAATCTGGAAGCTGCCCCAAGTCTAAACACAAGCAAAGTTTATTGAATAAGAACAATAAAGTCATACAAGTCAAACATCAATTTTATTTTATTTAGTCATGTTGACAGACATTACAGCACCAGATTGCCCTGAGATCTGGAAATTTGAAGCAACACCCTGACTCTGGCTCTGATTCTTTGGATGGTTCAGACTCACAGTTGCTCATCTTCCATTGGGGAACCAAGAAAATGGTTGGGGCTCTGGGTTGGGGTTGGGGGTAGAGGAAGACAGGAGGGGGTCGAATCGAGCTATGCCTAACTGGTGGTGTGGAAGGTGGGTTGAGGAATCCAGGAGGAGAGCATGGGACCCCAAAGGTAAGTAGGCATGGGGACGGTGGGGGTGTCCAGAACTGATCGCCCTCGCTTTGTTGGTCTGGGAGGTATGTGCTCCTGGTTGCAGAGATGTCTTGGTCTGTGCACAATGGGCTGCTGGTTTTAAAGTTGAGACAGTTGAGTCTGGATGAGCGGCTGTATCGAGAGGTATGTTTGAACTGTGTACAGAGATTATAGGTGAATGGCATGACAAACCACATCACAAAACTACCATACAACTCATTTGCCAGGCTCATCTGCTTACCATCTTCACGTCAGGTCAAAAGCAGACGCACTGCCTAGAAAAACAATGCAACTGGTTAAAACATGGAAGCAAAGTGCATGCTTCCAGATTCTGATCTATTCCACTAGCATTAGCATGCCAGATGGCATAGCCACAGATATTGGGAAAACTCAAAGACATGCGAATAAATGCAACACTTGTTTGGTCATCAGAGGGAAAGGGGCACTTTAGATTGTTGCAGACACCCACCATGACTTACCTGCATTTGTTACTGCGCTTGGACCGTGCTTGGAGGCTGCCAGACTTGCTCTTTCTCACCTGGTTTTGCAATATCCTCGTTGCTGCTACTTCCTGTTGACACAGGAAGTGAAAAAGTTGACCTCCTCAGGTAACAGGTGAGAATGTGGAAGGTTTCCAAATTCTGCCTATGCTTCCAAATCCTGCACTTCCAAATACTGCCTATGCTTACAACTTCCAAATTCTGCACTTCCATACTGGAACTGTCCAGAATCTGGAATGTGGAACTGTCCAGAATCTGGAAGCTGCCCCAAGTCTAAATACCACCATTAAGCGAGAAAGTGGAAGCCTTCCAAATTCTGCACTTCCAAGTTGGAACTGTCCATAATATGGAATATGGAACTGTCCAGAATCTGGAAGCTGCCCCAAGTCTAAATACTACCATTTAGCGGGAATGTGGAAGCCATCCAAATTCTGCACTTCCAAGTTGGAACTGTCCAGAATCTGGAAGCTGCCCCAAGCCTAACCACCCCTACAAAAAAAACAAGGACAAGTCACATACCTCTAGCAAAAAACTTTATTTGGTCACAACATGTTGACCTGAACAGTGAACAAAGCTCGAACGGAACAGAATCCTAACTCTAATTCGCATTTATCTCAGCCCCTCCTTAATCAGATTTCTTTGTGGCCTTCTTGGGCTGGTTTATCTTCTCCCGGCTTACTATCCTGGCACAGCTCCAATTTCGGGCTTTCATCGGTGGGGGTCGGGGAGGTGGGGCGTTGCTGTGAGCTGTACAAGCAACAGGTGTACTCAGGCGGAGGGTCATTTGCTCCTGCCCCGCATTGGCTTGGATTCGGATGTTGGCCAGACTGCGTGTTTGGGGGGGACATTGTATGGGAATGAAAAACTGCATCACAGCTTACATATCAGTTAAACACCCTTGCATACTTACCATTTTGTGTCAAAATCAGCCATGGGGAGATGTGCCTCCTAGGATACAAAAGGAATGTAAAAGGTGAGAATGTGGAAGCAGACCACATGGTTCCAAAATCCTATTTAATGTGCTAGCACTAGCTCGCTAGCAGCGACAAAAAAAAAAAAAAAAGATTTTACACAAATAAACATGCTCTGATTTTGGTCCCCCGAGGGATAACCGCCATGTGAGGTTTTTGGGGTCACCTACACACACTTACCTTCTCTCAAATGAAATTTCAGCAGCACCAGCGAAGAGCTGCCGTTTGTGTAGCTGCCGAGTTCGTCTTTACCAATATAATGGGTGACTTCCTGTTGACACAGGAAGTGAACGAGTTGACCTCTGTTAATAAGTAAGTATGTGGAAGATTCCATAGTTTCACTTACAAGCGATTCCTTATTTCAACTCAACAGGCAGGAACATGGAAGGCTTCCAAATTATGCACTTCCAAGTTGGAACTGTCCATAATATGGAATGTGGAACTGTCCAGAATCTGGAAGCTGCCCCAAGTCTAACCCCATGGTAAGCGAGAATGTGGAAGCTGAACTGTCCATATTGTGGAATTGTTCAGGTTATAGAATTGTCTTGAATCTGGAAGCTGCCCCAAGTCTAAATACCACCAAGCTCGGCGGGGGAGCCACCAGGAGCTCTGCCCCCGCTCACCAATAATGACAGATCCATGAGAAACTGTCGGACAAGAAAGCACATCCTCCCCGGGGGCCGCCCAGGCCCCCCGACCGTCCCGCTCCGGCCCTGCATGAGCTCTGCCCCTGCTCACTAATCAAATAATCAATCAATCAATTGTATAGCCCAAATTCACAAAACACATTTTGTGAAAAAAGGAAAAAATGTGGAAGAAACCTTAGCAATAATGACAGATCCATGAGAACCTGCCGGACAAGACAGCACTTCCTCCCCGGGGGGCCCGGGGGGCCCGGGGGGCCCGGAGGGTCCCCCTTGCCCCCCATCCCTCCCGCTCCGGCCCTGCATGAGCTCTGCCCCCGCTCACTAATCAATTAATCAATCAATCAATTGTATAGCCCAAATTCACAAAACACATTTTGTGAAAAAAGGAAAAAATGTGGAAGAAACCTTAGCAATAATGACAGATCCATGAGAACCTGCCGGACAAGACAGCACTTCCCCCCATCCCTCCCACTCCGGCCCTGCATGAGCTCTGCCCCCGCTCACTAATCAATTAATCAATCAATCAATTGTATAGCCCAAAGTCACAAAACACATTTTGTGAAAAAAGGAAAAAATGTGGAAGAAACCTTAGCAATAATGACAGATCCATGAGAACCTGGCGGACAAGACAGCACTTCCTCCCCGGGGGGCCCGGAGGGACCCCCAGGCCCCCTATCCCTCCCGCTCCAGCCCTGCACGAGCTCTGCCCCCGCTCACTAATTAATTAATCAATCAATTAATTGTATAGCCCAAAGTCACAAAACACATTTTGTGAAAAAAGGAAAAAATGTGGAAGAAACAGTAGCAATAATGACAGATCCATGAGAACCTGCCGGACAAGACAGCACTTCCTCCCCGGGGGGCCCGGAGGGACCCCCAGCCCCCCCATCCCTCCCGCTCCAGCCCTGCACGAGCTCTGCCCCCGCTCACTAATTAATTAATCAATCAATTAATTGTATAGCCCAAAGTCACAAAACAAATTTTGTGAAAAAAGGAAAAAATGTGGAAGAAACCTTAGCAATAATGACAGATCCATGAGAACCTGCCGGACAAGTATCCCCCCCCCCCCAGCCAAAACAAAATTAATTATACTATAAAACGTAGTGGAGATATGGTAGCAATAATGACAGATCCATGAGAACCTGCCGGACAAGACAGCACTTCCTCCCCGGGGGGCCCGGAGTGTCCCCCAGGCCCCCCATCCCTCCCACTCTAGCCCTGCACGAGCTCTGCCCCCGCTCACTAATTAATTAATCAATCAATTAATTGTATAGCCCAAAGTCACAAAACACATTTTGTGAAAAAAGGAAAAATGTGGAAGAAACAGTAGCAATAAGTGTCCCCCAGGCCCCCCATCCCTCCCACTCCAGCCCTGCACGAGCTCTGCCCCCGCTCACTAATTAATTAATCAATCAATTAATTGTATAGCCCAAAGTCACAAAACAAATTTTGTGAAAAAAGGAAAAAATGTGGAAGAAACCTTAGCAATAATGACAGATCCATGAACCTGCCGGACAAGTATCCCCCCCCCCCCCAGCCAAAACAAAATTAATTATACTATAAAACGTAGTGGAGATATGGTAGCAATAATGACAGATCCATGAGAACCTGCCGGACAAGACAGCACTTCCTCCCCGGGGGGCCCGGAGTGTCCCCCAGGCCCCCCATCCCTCCCACTCTAGCCCTGCACGAGCTCTGCCCCCGCTCACTAATTAATTAATCAATCAATTAATTGTATAGCCCAAAGTCACAAAACACATTTTGTGAAAAAAGGAAAAATGTGGAAGAAACAGTAGCAATAAGTGTCCCCCAGGCCCCCCATCCCTCCCACTCCAGCCCTGCACGAGCTCTGCCCCCGCTCACTAATTAATTAATCAATCAATTAATTGTATAGCCCAAAGTCACAAAACAAATTTTGTGAAAAAAGGAAAAAATGTGGAAGAAACCTTAGCAATAATGACAGATCCATGAGAACCTGCCGGACAAGTATCCCCCCCCCCCCAGCCAAAACAAAATTAATTATACTATAAAACGTAGTGGAGATATGGTAGCAATAATGACAGATCCATGAGAACCTGCCGGACAAGACAGCACTTCCTCCCCGGGGGGCCCGGAGTGTCCCCCAGGCCCCCCATCCCTCCCACTCTAGCCCTGCACGAGCTCTGCCCCCGCTCACTAATTAATTAATCAATCAATTAATTGTATAGCCCAAAGTCACAAAACACATTTTGTGAAAAAAGGAAAAATGTGGAAGAAACAGTAGCAATAAGTGTCCCCCAGGCCCCCCATCCCTCCCACTCCAGCCCTGCACGAGCTCTGCCCCCGCTCACTAATTAATTAATCAATCAATTAATTGTATAGCCCAAAGTCACAAAACAAATTTTGTGAAAAAAGGAAAAAATGTGGAAGAAACCTTAGCAATAATGACAGATCCATGAGAACCTGCCGGACAAGTATCCCCCCCCCCCAGCCAAAACAAAATTAATTATACTATAAAACGTAGTGGAGATATGGTAGCAATAATGACAGATCCATGAGAACCTGCCGGACAAGACAGCACTTCCTCCCCGGGGGGCCCGGAGTGTCCCCCAGGCCCCCCATCCCTCCCACTCTAGCTCTGCACGAGCTCTGCCCCCGCTCACTAATTAATTAATCAATCAATTAATTGTATAGCCCAAAGTCACAAAACACATTTTGTGAAAAAAGGAAAAATGTGGAAGAAACAGTAGCAATAAGTGTCCCCCAGGCCCCCCATCCCTCCCACTCCAGCCCTGCACGAGCTCTGCCCCCGCTCACTAATTAATTAATCAATCAATTAATTGTATAGCCCAAAGTCACAAAACAAATTTTGTGAAAAAAGGAAAAAATGTGGAAGAAACCTTAGCAATAATGACAGATCCATGAGAACCTGCCGGACAAGTATCCCCCCCCCCCCCAGCCAAAACAAAATTAATTATACTATAAAACGTAGTGGAGATATGGTAGCAATAATGACAGATCCATGAGAACCTGCCGGACAAGACAGCACTTCCTCCCCGGGGGGCCCGGAGTGTCCCCCAGGCCCCCCATCCCTCCCACTCTAGCCCTGCACGAGCTCTGCCCCCGCTCACTAATTAATTAATCAATCAATTAATTGTATAGCCCAAAGTCACAAAACACATTTTGTGAAAAAAGGAAAAATGTGGAAGAAACAGTAGCAATAAGTGTCCCCCAGGCCCCCCATCCCTCCCACTCCAGCCCTGCACGAGCTCTGCCCCCGCTCACTAATTAATTAATCAATCAATTAATTGTATAGCCCAAAGTCACAAAACAAATTTTGTGAAAAAAGGAAAAAATGTGGAAGAAACCTTAGCAATAATGACAGATCCATGAGAACCTGCCGGACAAGTATCCCCCCCCCCCCAGCCAAAACAAAATTAATTATACTATAAAACGTAGTGGAGATATGGTAGCAATAATGACAGATCCATGAGAACCTGCCGGACAAGACAGCACTTCCTCCCCGGGGGGCCCGGAGTGTCCCCCAGGCCCCCCATCCCTCCCACTCTAGCCCTGCACGAGCTCTGCCCCCGCTCACTAATTAATTAATCAATCAATTAATTGTATAGCCCAAAGTCACAAAACACATTTTGTGAAAAAAGGAAAAATGTGGAAGAAACAGTAGCAATAAGTGTCCCCCAGGCCCCCCATCCCTCCCACTCCAGCCCTGCACGAGCTCTGCCCCCGCTCACTAATTAATTAATCAATCAATTAATTGTATAGCCCAAAGTCACAAAACAAATTTTGTGAAAAAAGGAAAAAATGTGGAAGAAACCTTAGCAATAATGACAGATCCATGAGAACCTGCCGGACAAGTATCCCCCCCCCCCAGCCAAAACAAAATTAATTATACTATAAAACGTAGTGGAGATATGGTAGCAATAATGACAGATCCATGAGAACCTGCCGGACAAGACAGCACTTCCTCCCCGGGGGGCCCGGAGTGTCCCCCAGGCCCCCCATCCCTCCCACTCTAGCTCTGCACGAGCTCTGCCCCCGCTCACTAATTAATTAATCAATCAATTAATTGTATAGCCCAAAGTCACAAAACACATTTTGTGAAAAAAGGAAAAAATGTGGAAGAAACAGTAGCAATAATGACAGATCCATGAGAACCCCCCCCCCCCCAAGCCCCCCGGCCCTGCACGAACGGGGCCAAACTAAACAAAATTTATTATACTATAAAACGTAATGGAGATATGGTAGCAATAATGACAGATCCATGAGAACCTGCCGGACAAGAAAGCACCCCCCCCCCCCCCCCCCCCCCCCCCCCCCCCCCCGGCCTGCACGAGCGGGGGCAACCAAGAACAACAACAAAAACGAAAAAAACAGAATTAATGTATGTAACTGGTGAGAACATGGTGCTTTCCATATCCTCACCAGTTAGTTAGTTAACTTCCACATCCCATAGACGCCCATTCAACCGCCCCTCCCCCGACCCTACACTTCCACGTCCCATAGACTCCCGTTCGATTGAATTCATAGCCTATCCTATGCCGCCATCTAGTGGCCGGCCGAAACTACATTCCGACTTCTCACCTGTCTGACAAGATAGTGGATTCCGCTTCCAACTTGTATTGAAATGAATGGTTTGGCTCCTAACCCTAACCCTAACCCTAACCCTCTAACCCTAACCCTAACCCTAACCCTAACCCTAACCCTAACCCTCTAACCCTAACCCTAACCCTAACCCTAACCCTAACCCTCTAACCCTAACCCTAACCCTAACCCTAACCCTAACCCTAACCCTAAAACCCTAACCCTAACCCTAACCCTAACCCTAACCCTCAACCCTAACCCTAACCCTCAACCCTAACCCTAACCCTAACCCTCTAACCCTAACCCTAACCCTAACCCTAACCCTTAACCCTTAACCCTTAACCCTAACCCTAACCCTAACCCTAACCCTAACCCTAACCCTAACCCTCTAACCCTAACCCTAACCCTAACCCTAACCCTAACCCTAACCTCTAACCCTAACCCTAACCCTAACCCTAACCCTAACCCTAACCCTAACCCTCTAACCCTAACCCTCTAACCCTAACCCTAACCCTAACCCTAACCCTAACCCTAACCCTCTAACCCTAACCCTAACCCTAACCCTAACCCTAACCCTAACCCTAACCCTCTAACCCTCTAACCCTAACCCTAACCCTAACCCTAACCCTAACCCTAACCCTTATTAGGAGACACCCTAACTAATGACTTAGGCTCATCAGACAGAGCTCGTCGCCGCGATCACAACGGTACCCCTCGCGTCGCTCTACGACGCTGCGAAAGCGCCCAGTTCCCGCCGTAGGCACTTCACGGAATCGCCCCGTTTTCTCCGCCCTTGAACCCCCAAAAATTCCCAAAGTCACGCCAAAAAATCCAGCTCGCCGCGTTCTTTTTTTTTACTCCAAGCTCGTCCAGATCGGACGACAAAAGTGCAGATGGCATGTTTTCACTGACACCAGGTGGCGCATGGACGCTATAGGCACTTCTTGGAAGATTCCACATTTCAGACACTAACCATTCATTTTTCACTTTTTTAACCCTTGAAGGGCCTAGAAGCCTCCAATCCACAAGGGGGTGCTCTCTACCCCCCCATAGTCAGCCATGCCCGTTCCAGTGACGCCACCCCCGAGCCTCTACGGCATTGGGAAGTTGAACTAACCTCAAAAGGTCCCTGAAAAACATTAAATAACATTTGGTAGCCACTTCCCACCAGCGTGCTTTCAGTGCCTCTTCGCTCAGCACGAAGGGATGGTTCAATCGACACCAAAACCGACCTTGTGCAACCTTTCGTTTGGGAAATGTGCCCAAAATATATATATTTCCATATAAAATCTGTCTATGCTTCCAACTTCCAAATTCTGCACTTCCAGCTGCCCCAAGTCTAAATACCACCATTAAGCAAGAATGTGGAAGATTCCAAATTCTGCACTTCCAGCTGCCCCAAGTCTAAATACCACCATTAAGCAAGAATGTGGAAGATTCCAAATTCTGCACTTCCAGCTGCCCCAAGTCTAACCCCACAGTAAGCGAGAATGTGGAAGGCTTCCAAATTCTGTACTTCCAATTTGGAACTGTCCATAATATGGAATGTGGAACTGTCTAGAATCTGGAAGTTGCCCCAAGTCTAACCCCACGGTAAGCGAGAATGTGGAAGGCTTCCAAATTCTGCACTTCCAATTTGGAACTGTCCATAATATGGAATGTGGAACTGTCCAGAATATAGAATGTGGAACTGTCTAGAATCTGGAAGCTGCCCCAAGTCTAAATACCACCATTAAGCGAGAATGTGGAAGCCTTCCAAATTCTGCACTTCCAAGTTGGAACTGTCCATAATATGGAATGTGGAACTGTCTAGAATCTAGAAGTTGCCCCAAGTCTAACCCCACGGTAAGCGAGAATGTGGAAGGCTTCCAAATTCTGCACTTCCAATTTGGAACTGTCCATAATATGGAATGTGGAACTTTTCAGGATATGGAATGTGGAACTGTTCAGAATCTGGAAGCTGCCCCAAGTCTAAACACATGCAAAGTTTATTTAATAAGAACAATAAAGTCATACAATTCAAACATCAATTTTATTTTAGTTAGTCATGATGACAGACATTACAGCACCAGATTGCTCTGACATCTGGAAATTTGAAGCAACACCCTGACTCTGGCTCTGGCTCTGAATCTTTGGGTGGCTCAGACACACAATTGCTCATCTTCCATTGGGGAACCGACACAATGGTTGGGGCGCTGGGTTGGAGGTGGAGGAAGCCTAGGCAGGGTTGAACCGAGCTGGTCAGTAGGCCTGGAAACGGGTCGGGGGGGCACCAATTGCCCTTGCTTTCTTGGTCTGAGAGGTATGTGCTATTGGTTCCACTGATGTATTGGTCTGTGCACGATGGGCTGGATCGAGAGCTATCTATGAACTGTGTATGGAGAAGATAGGTGAATGGCATGAAAAGCTGCACCAGACATAGCGTATAATCAATTTGCCATCCTTGTCTACTCACCTTGAACATGTCAGGCACAGCTTCCAGGTCCTGCACCGCCTCAAATAATAATAAAAAAAAGTGTGAATATGGAAGCATTCCATGTGCTTCCGAATTCTGATCTGTTGCATTAACATTAGCATGCTAATTAGCATCTTCGCTAATATCAGCCAAAATCAAAGTCACATGAATAAATGCACCACATGTTGGGTCACCAAAGGCGGGGTGTCAGTGAGACTGACAGTAACTAACCTGTGCCTTTTGCTGCTCCGCACACAGCACTGGCAACGACTGTGCTTTAGCGCGGCTCATGCTCATGTTTATATTGTTTTTCCCCACTTGTTTCCACTACTTCCTGTGGACACAGGAAGTGAAAAAGTTGACCTCCTCAGGTAACAGGTGAGAATGTGGAAGGCTTCCAAAGTCTGCCTATGCTTCCAAATCCTGCACTTCCAAATACTGCCTATGCTTCCAACTTCCAAATTCTGCACTTTTATACTGGAACTGTCCACAATATGGAATGTGGAACTGTCCAGAATCTGGAAGCTGCCCCAAGTCTAAATACCACCATTAAGCGAGAATGTGGAACGCTTCCAAATTCTGCACTTCCAAGTTGGAACTGTCCATAATATGGAATGTGGAACTGTCCAGAATATGGATGTTTAGCCTCTCCACTGGCGAGAATGTGGAAGCTGAACTGTCCATATTGTGGAATTGTTCAGATTATGGAATTGTCCATAATCTGGAAGCTGCCCCAGGTCTAAACACAAGCAAAAAAGAACAATAAAGTCATACAAGTCAAACATCAATTTTATTTTAATTAGTCATGATCACAGACATTACAGCACCAGATTGCCCTGAGACTTGAAAAATTGCAGCAGCTGCCTGACTCTGGCTCTGGCTCTGAATCTTTGGATGGCTCAGACACACAATTGCTCATCTTCCATTGGGGAACAGACACAATGATTGGGGCGCTGGGTTGGGGTTGGAGGTAGAGAAAGCCAGGAGGGGGTCGAATCGAGCTATGCCTCACTGGTGGCGTGGGAGGTGGGTTGAGGAATCCAGGAGGAGAGCATGGTACCCCAGAGGTAAGTAGGCATGGGGACGGTGGGGGGGGCCACCACCGATCGCCCTCGCTTTGTTGGTCTGTGCACGATGGGCTGCTGGTTTTAAAGCTCGCAAGACAGTTGAGTCTGGATGAGCGGCTGTATTGAGAGGTATGTTTGAACTGTGTACAAAGACGATAGGTGAATGGCATGACAAACCACATCACAAAACTACCATACAACTGATTTGCCAGGCTCATCTGCTTACCATCTTCACGTCAGGTCAAAAGCAGACGCACTGCCTAGAAAAACAATGAAACTGGTTAAAACATGGAAGCAAAGTGCATGCTTCCAGATTCTGATCTATTCCACTAGCATTAGCATGCCAGATGGCATAGCCACAGATATTGGGAAA
The DNA here is from genome assembly GCA_036937835.1 of Pampus argenteus. Classification (NCBI taxonomy): domain Eukaryota; kingdom Metazoa; phylum Chordata; class Actinopteri; order Scombriformes; family Stromateidae; genus Pampus; species Pampus argenteus. The sequence continues at coordinate 20,357,460 of CM072880.1, read as the reverse complement.
ACTCAAAGACATGCGAATAAATGCAACACTTGTTTGGTCATCAGAGGGAAAGGGGCACTTTAGATTGTTGCAGACACCCACTATGACTTACCTGCATTTGTTACTGCTTGAAACCGTGCTTGGAAGCTGCCAGACTTGCTCTTCCTCACCTGGTTTTGCAATATCCTCGTTGCTGCTACTTCCTGTTGACACAGGAAGTGAAAAAGTTGACCTCCTAAGGTAACAGGTGAGAATGTGGAATGCTTCCAAATCCTGCACTTCCAAATACTGCCTATGCTTCCAACTTCCAAATTCTGCACTTCCAAGTTGGAACTGTCCATAATATGGAATGTGGAAGTGTCCAGAATCTGGAAGCTGCCCCAAGTCTAACCCCATGGTAAGCGAGAATGTGGAACGCTTCCAAATTCTGCACATACCAAGTTGGAACTGTCCATAATATGGAATGCGGAATTGTCCAGAATCTGGAAGCTGCCCCAAGTCTAAATACCACCGTTAAGCGAGAATGTGGAAGGCTTCCAAATTCTGCACTTCCATACTGGAACTGTCCACAATATGGAATGCGGAATTGTCCAGAATCTGGAAGCTGCCCCAAGTCTAAATACCACCGTTAAGCGAGAATGTGGAAGGGTACCAAATTCTGCACTTCCAAGTTGGAACTGTCCAGAATCTGGAAGCTGCCCCAAGCCTAACCACCCCTGCAATAAAAACAAGGACAAGTCACATACCTATAGCAAAAAACTTTATTTGGTCACAACATGTTGACCGACCTGAACAGTGAACAAAGCTCCAACGGAGCAGAATCCTAACTCTAATTCGCATTTATCTCAGTCCCTCCTTAATCAGATTTCTTTGTGGCCTTCTTGGGCTGGTTTCCTTCTCTCGGCTTACTATCCTGGGACATCTCCAATTTCGGGCTTTCATCGGTGGGGGTCGGGGAAGTGGGGCCTTGATCAGAATTCTTTGTGGCCTTCATGGGCTGGTTTCCTTCTCCCGGCTTACTATCCGGGGACATCTCCAATTTCGGGCTTTCATCGGTGCGGGTCGGGGAAGTGGGGCCTTTATCAGATTTCTTTGTGGCCTTCTTGGGCTGGTTTCCTTCTCCTGGCTTACTATCCTGGGATATCTCCAATTTTGGGCTTTCATCGGTGCGGGTTGAGGAAGTGGGGCCTTGATCAGATTTCTTTGTGGCCTTCTTGGGCTGGTTTCCTTCTCCTGGCTTACTATCCTGGGATATCTCCAATTTTGGGCTTTCATCGGTGCGGGTTGGGGAGGTGGGGCATTGCTGTGAGCTGTACAAGCAGCAGGTGTACTCAGGCGGAGGGTCGTTTGCTCCTGCTCCGCATTGGCTTGGATTCAGTTGTTGGCCAGACTGCGTGTTTGGGGGGGACATAGTATGGGAATGAAAAACTGCATCACAGCTTTTATATCAGTTAAACAACCTTGCGTACTTACCATCTTGTGTCAAAATCAGCCAGGGGGAAATGTGTCTCCTGGGATACAAAAGAAATGTAAAAGGTGAGAATGTGGAAGCAGACCACATGGTTCCAAAATCCTATTTAATGTGCTAGCATTAGCTCGCTAGCAGCGTTTTTTTTTCCGCCAACAAAAAAAAAAAAGATTTTACACAAATAAACATGCCCTGATTTTGGTCCCCCGAGGGATAACCGCCACTTGAGGTTTTTGGGGTCACCTACACACACTTACCTTCTCTCAAATGTAATTTCCACAGCGCCAGTGAAGAGCTGCCGTTTGTGTAGCTGCCGAGTTCGTCTCTACCAATATGATGGGGGACTTCCTGTTGACACAGGAAGTGAAAAAGTTGACCTCTGCTAACAAGTAAGAATGTGGAAGATTCCATTTTTTCACCTACAAGCGATTCCTCATTTCAACTCAACAGGCAGGAATATGGAAGGCTTCCAAATTCTGCACTTCCATACTGGAACTGTCCATAATATGGAATGTGGAAGTGTCCAGAATCTGGAAACTGCCCCAAGTCTAAATACCACCATTAAGCGAGAATGTGGAAGCCTTCCAAATTCTGCACTTCCAAGTTGGAACTGTCCATAATATGGAAGGTGGAACTGTCCAGAATCTGGAAGCTGCCCCAAGTCTAAATAACACCATTAAGCAAGAATGTGAAAGAGTCAATGAGAATCTGGAATTTTTTGGTCAACCTTTATCCCATCACATAAAGTGGTGGACAGCATTCCCTTTACAGTACAACATGGGATGATATCATGCATCACTCAAACTGCACTTTATTTCAATGTCAAGAGTGCACACCACTGTCCAGATGGATACTCCGGGGTCAAACCCCTGTACGACTGGGGGATCGGTGGCCAAGTCCCCGTTGGGACCTGTGTTCAAAAGAAGCTCAGGCTGCCTGGCACTCGGCGGATTGTGGCTGACATCTGGGGAATTCTCAGCAGGAGGCTGAGGCCTGACTCTGGGGTTGGGACTGGTGCCTGGGCTGTGCACAACAACATTCAAACTGCCCCCCTGCACCTCACTGATGTTGACCCTGGAGAGAGATAAGGAAAAGAGTTAGAAAACTTAGGTGGCCACCTCAGTGGGGCAAGGCGAAATAAAAGGGAAGCCTCTGTCTTACTCATTCTCTGCACCTCGGACGGAGATTCCCCATCTTTGGCATGGGTCCACATGAGCCACAGGTTGGGCAGAGGGCCCCTTGGGCCGCAATCGCTGCGGCACCCCCCATTCTCGCTTTGGGATCTTGCAAAAAACTCTGGATCTTAACTTTGGCTGTGTGTGGGTGGAAAAGATTTCGAAGAAATTAACAAACCACATTACAGATATCCCACAGTCCAAGAGTAAATCTTGTCTACTCACCATCTCAGATGGAAAAGCAATCACAGGCAATGCACCAGCCACGAACTGAAAAATAATGGTAGTAGGTGTGAACTTGGAAGCATAAGGTCAGCTTCCAAATTCCTATCAGTTTTGCTAGCATTAGCTCGCTAATTAGCGCCATTTCAAGTGCCGGCAATATTCAAAGCCACACAAAATAAGCATGCCACATGTTTGGTCTCAGGAGGGAAAACATGACTTGCGGCTGATGCCCACTCACCTGCACGTTGTTTCAACTGCAATTTCAACTCGTCCAACGCGGAAGACAATGCCTTGTGTGGAGTTGCCCAGCCCGTTTACGCTTTTTTTCCACTACTTCCTGTTGACACAGGAAGTGAAAAAGCTGACCTCTGCTAATAAGTGAAAATGTGGAAGATTCCAAATTCTGCACTTCCAATTTGGAACTGTCCATAATATGGAATGTGGAAGTGTCCAGAATCTGGAAGCTGCCCCAAGTCTAACCCCATGGTAAGCGAGAATGTGAAAGGGTTCCACATTCTGCACTTCCAAGTTGGAACTGTCCATAATATGGAATGTGGAAGTGTCCAGAATCTGGAAGCTGCCCTAAGCCTAAATACCACCGTTAAGCGAGAATGTGGAAGGATGGAATCATCCAGAATCTGGAAGCTGCCCCAAGTCTAAATGCATGTGTTGTCGCCGTCATCATTGTTGCCATATCCCCATTACAGTTTATAGTTATGTAATGATTTGCTGCTACTGTAATAATTCATCATTCATTGTAACCTATTCTTATCACCCATTGTAATTCATTATTATTCATTGTGAGTGTACAATATGTGTGTGTTGATTTGTTCTGTACATGTGACATCATTGCACGTCTGTCCGTCCTGGGATAGGGATCCCTCCTCTGTGGCTCTTCCTGAGGTTTCTTCCACCTTTTTCCCTGTTAAAAGGTTTTTTGGTGGGCAAGTTTTTCCTCACTCGAATCGAGGGTCTAAGGACAGAGCTGTCCATAGTATGGAATATGGAATTGTCCAGAATCTGGAAGCTGCCCCAAGCCAAAATACTGCCATTAAGTGGGAATGTGGAAGGGTTCCAACTTCTGCCCTTACAAGTTGGAAGCGTCCATAATCTGGAAGGTGCCCCAAGTTTAATAACTGGAACTAACACGCACGTGCATTTGGCAAAAAAGAACAAGCTTATTTTATTGCATTTAAGCAGTACGGGTGTTCTCCCAACACTGATACAATGAAAACTGAAAATCCTGCTCTTAATTAAACTGAAATTGTTCTAATATTCTATAATTTATGAACATAGTGTCAACAGAAAAGAAAAAAAATGACATAATTGCTGTGCATAATTCTTTCTCAGCACTGTACAAATTATATTTCAAAAAACAAACACTGAACTTCTTTCAACAGAGAATCAATTGGCCATGGCAGCCTTGGCTTTGGTGGCCTCAACGGCCTTGGCGGCCTCGGAGGCAGCCCACGACATTGGCCTATTCGGCCTCTTTAGCTTCGGCCTCTGATGCCTCTGATGCCTCTGTGGCCTCTGCTTCTGTGGCCTCAGTGGTCTCTACGACATCGGCCTCTGCTGCCTCAGCCTCTGCGGCTTCAGCCTCAGTGTCCTCTGTGCCTTCAGCCTCGGCTATTTCGGCATCTTCGGCCTCAGTGGCTTTGGCTTCTGCAGCCTCAGCAGCTTCAGCCTCTGCAGCCTCAGCAGCTTCAGCCTCTGCAGCCTCTGCATCTTCAGCAGCTTCAGCCTCTGCAGCCTCAGCAGCTTCGGCCTCCGCAGCCTCAGCAGCTTCGGCCTCAGCGGCCTCGGTTTCTCCTTCTAAGTAGGAAGGAGAAGCCTCAGGGGGCCTCAGCTTGGACGGAGTGGTCAGGACTCCATCGGTGGCCTCGAGCTGATGGGAAGGTGGCCTCCCGTTGCTTTCTCTTGGCATGTTCAAGACAATGCTGACCTGTTTGAGGCAGTGTTGGTTGTTGTTGTCGACCCTTTGGAGTGTCACTTGGATTTTGGAGGGTGTGGATGTGGCTACTGTCGACATAAAGTCGCCCTCGGGCTTCTGCTTGGGAGGGGTAGAGGGGACAGGGCCAAAGAGCTTCCTCTTGAGCGGGGGACGACGCTGGCTCCTTATCGACACCTCTTCGGAAGAGGATGAGCTGAGTGAGCTGGAATCTGGCTCGTCATCATACACAGGCTCGTCCCCGTCTTCGCTGCTCTCGGAGGAGAGGGAGTAGCTCGCCTCTCCTTCATCGCAGACTTTGGATTTGCGCTTTGCCTTGGCTTTACGTTTTTCACACATGAGTGCTTTCATCCGTAGCTTGCGATTTTCATAAGCCGTCTCTCTGGTGGGGAGCGCCACATAAAACCTTTCTGCAGTGGTGGGGTCATGACACATTGCCCGCGCTACCTTTCTCCTCTCTGTCTCCGACAAGTGCCGCTCAGCCTGAGTGGCCACGCTGCTGCGAATCAAGGTGAAACTGACGGGGCCCTTGAGCCCCGCGTCACTCCATGCAAGATGAAGGAATCTTGATGGTTTGCTTAACTTGCACCCCTGGAATGTGTGAAAGATATTGGCACTGTCCTTTCCTCTGGAGCAGCATTTTCCGTCGTGAAACCAGCGAAGCCAACTGAATTCTATGCAATTGAGCACCAGTGACGCCTGTCCAAAAGTCCTGACCGACTTGTGCTCATCCACCTGTCAGTGAGAGAGAGGGAAGGTTTATAATTTGGTATGCTTCCAAATGATATGTTTCGAATTTGTGTACTGGTGAATGAAAAAATTGAAGGCTTCCAAATTCTGCCCTTCCAAGTCAGAACTGTCCAGAATCTGGAAGCTGCCCCAAGCCTAAATACCACTGTTAAGCGAGAATGTGGAAGGGTTCCAAATTCTGCACTTCCAAGATGGAACTGTCCAGAATCTGGAAGCTGCCCCAAGCCTAAATACCACCGTTAAGCGAAAATGTGGAAGGATGGAATCATCCAGAATCTGGATGCTGCCCCAAGTCTAACCCGATATTAAGCGAGAATGTGGAAGGGTTCCAAATTCTGCACTTCCATATCAGAACTGTCCATAATATGGAATGTGGAATTGTCCAGAATTCGGAAGCTGCCCCAAGCCTAAATACCACCGTTAAGCGAGAATGTGGAAGGGTTCCAAATTTTGCACTTCCAAGATGGAAATGTCCGCAATATGGAATGTGGAATTGTCCAGAATCCGGAAGGGTTCCAGATTCTGCCCCTTCCAACCGAAGTCAGAACTGTCCAGAATCTGGAAGCTGCCCCAAGTCTAAATACCACCGTTAAGCGAGAATGTGGAAGGGTTCCAAATTCTGCACTTCCATATCAGAACTGTCCATAATATGGAATGTGGAATTGTCCAGAATTCGGAAGCTGCCCCAAGTCTAAATACCACCATTAAGCGAGAATGTGGAAGGGTTCCAAATTCTGCACTTCCAAGTTGGAAATGTCCGCAATATGGAATGTGGAATTGTCCAGAATCCGGAAGGGTTCCAGATTCTGCCCCTTCCAACCGAAGTCAGAACTGTCCAGAATCTGGAAGCTGCCCCAAGTCTAAATACCACCGTTAAGCAAGAATGCGGAAGGGTTCCAGATTCTGCCCCTTCCAACCGAAGTCAGAACTGTCCAGAATCTGGAAGCTGCCCCAAGTCTAACACCATGGCTAAGTAAGCGAGAACACTGAAGGAAGAGGGACTACTCACCAAGACCTGGAATCTTGTGCCATTATTCCACTGATCCGCATTGGCCACATGCTCCTTTGTCATGTTTGTCAGCACCACTGACCGGTGGCCACTGATTACACATAGGTAACCCATCAAGTACCCCATGAGAGTAGAGTGTTCATCCTTTTGGTGTCCACCTTTGTCTATGGCATCTAAAAAGGCAAGGCAAGGCAACTTTATTTTGTATAGCCCGTTTTCACAAACAGTTTGTCTCGAGAGCAACAAAGAGATCTCTAACCCAGGACGGACAGGCGTCTTACCCATCAGCATGGGAATCCGTCTCCTGGCGGCATAAAGGAAGCTTAGTTCCTGCTCCGAATCAAGTTGGTTGTCTGTGGAGAAGAGAAAAGAAATGGAGCGTCAGCCCCCCGCGCGAAGGAAATGTGGCAATTTGACACTCGATAAAAGAACTAACTGGTCTTTTGCCGCTTGACCCGCTGTTGCCGGACGACAACATCCCTTCTAATTTCAGCTTGGAGCCTGGTCAGCTCATACAGTACACGGTCAATGTCTTCCACCTTCAGTCTGCTCTCTTCCAAGAAAACATTTTTGACATGTTTGTAGAGGCTGACGATATTTATCGCCATGTTCCGAATTGTGGTTGGCATATATCCCTTGTTCTTCAGGTAATTCGGGTATCTGTGGAAGACAGCGCAAGAGAGGTGTGACCGACAGGCACTTTTATTTGTATAGCCCGTTTTCACAGTTTGTCTCAAAGGGCTTTATACAGCATCATGACATGACAACATCCAAAAGAGGAGGGATCCCTCACCCTGGACGGAGGGAGTGAAGCTGGGCTTTCGCCCTTGCCTTGTTGACCACACACAGACACACACTTACCTCCTGAGCTTGTCCATCCGGGCAAGAAATCGCAAGTCATGCTTTGTGGCGCTTTCAGGCAGGCTACCCACCATGTAATAACAGAACCGGAAGCAATGAGTGGCAACCTGCTTTGCATTGTCGATTGCTTTCCGGCCGCTCCGGCCTGACAATTTGAACTCCTGCAGGTCACCGATGGCCTTTTCTGTGAGGGATATGGACAAAGAGACAAAGAACGTTTTTCCAAATCTTGCACCTTCCAATTCTTGTAGTAATAAGCGGGAATGTGGAAGGCTTCCAGATTCTGCACTTCCATTACAGAACTGTCCAACAGCTGGAACTTGCCCCAAGCCTAATCCGACGGTAGGCAAGAAGGTGGAAGGGTGGAACTGTCCAGAATCTGGAAGCTGCCCCAGGCCTAAACCGACGGTAAGCAAGAATGTGGAAGGATGGAATCATCCAGAATCCGGAAGCTGCCCTGAGTCTAACACTGACGGTAAGTGAGAAGGTGGAAGCCTTCCAGATTCAAATCAAATCAAATTTTATTTATATAGCCCCAAATCACAAAATACATTTGTCTCAGAGGGCTTTACAATCTGTACAGGGAGTGACACCCTCTGTCCTTAGACCCTCGATTCTGCACTTCCACGTCAGAACTGTCCAAGAGCTGGAAGTTGCCCCAGGCCTACTCCGACGGTAAGCAAGAAGGTGGAAGGGTTGAATCGCCCAGAATCTGGAAGCTGACCTAGGTCTGACAGACCAACAATCAAAGGCACACTTACCATACAGCGTCCCCTTCATCCCGCCTTTCACCACTTGATCTCCTTTGAGGGCAGATTGGGGGGTCTTTTGAAGCGGCTCCTGCCGTGCGCGCTTCTTGGCTGTCGTCGACTGGAGGTCAGAGGATGTCCTAGCTGATGACATGGGAGTCCTAGCCGCTGCTGGAGCTTCCTTTGACATCTTCTTCAAGGTGGCTTCCAGAGCTTCCACCCGCTTCACCAGTTCCAGACATTTACAGTTGCAGCAGGATGATGGATTACTGTTATTCCCGTCCTTCGTCTGGGAACTGTAACGTTGGCACCTGGACTGGCTGGCCATCGGAGTTGAAGGCGTCCTCGACCACTGACCCAGGGTTGCAGTGGCGGCACCAGCAGATGACAGCGCAGCCGAGGCCGTACCCAAAGGCGTCTCCCACCCACTCTGGGTGGTGGCCGTGGACGGGCTGGACGGCGGACCCGAAGTCGTCGGACCATGCTGCTGCTCCTCCTCCACCAATGCCGTGGCCCCCTCCTCCTCCACCTCTTCCTCCACTATCTCCACCTCCTCCACTACTGCCATGTCTATGCCTTCTTCCTCCGCCAACACCACAGCCTCCTCTTCTCCCTCCTGTACCCCCTCTTCCTCCTCCTGTACCCCCTCTTCCTCCTCCATGTCCTCTTTCTCCAGGCTGATATGCCATGTACTCTTGAGAGGGGTAGGTGGTTGGACCGGCTGGCCGGATGAGTCGGGATGCACCACCTGGCAGGCTTGCTCGTCACTGCTGCTTGTGCTGGGCGCGGGGAATTCCACGGTCAGGTCCACAGCTCCATCGTCGTCTGGAGAATGAAAAAAGCCCATGTCTGATTTTGACACACTCCTTCTCTTCCCTAAACCTAAGATTGTCTAGGCTTTACCTAGATCACTGAGAGCCCCAAGAGTGGAGACCATAGGCGGGTAGGGGTCGGTTGCCCGGAGGTCCTTAAACTCTCGGGCGATGGCAAGCCTCCTTGCCTGTAGCATCATTGGCTCTCGTTCCTGCGTAGTAAAATGGTAAAATCGGTCAGATGACGCCACCGCCGACAACCCAGTGTTTTGGCATAGGTGTCGAGGCAGCTCAACTTACCGCAGCTGACATGATTTGGTGGCCACTCAGGAGGTGTTTGTCCAGGCGCACGAGGCCTTGCCTTGAACAGATTGGACAGTCCAACGGACCCGAACTTCTGCGGAAAGCAAGACAAGGAGGCAAATTCTGTATTCTTATAAGCAAAAATATGGAAGGCTTCCAAATTCTGCACTTCCAACTTGGAACTGTCCATAATATGGAATGTGGAAGTGTCCAGAATATGGAAGTTGCCCCAAGTCTAAATACCACCATTAAGCGAGAATGTGGAAGGCTTCTAAATTCTGCACTTCCATACTGGAACTGTCCAGAATCCGGAAGCTGCCCCAAGCCTAAACCCCGAGTCGTCCTAACGGACAGTGGACGAAACACACACAACAAAACACAAAGACAAAACACGCATGCATGCATGCAAACATGACAATGCATCTCTTTACCTGGCATTCCCATACTTGATCAGCAGCGCCAGCTCGGCACTGTTCTGTACAGTGTGTGCGCATTGCAGGTGCTGCTTCAGTCTCGAATAGGTCTGATAGCATAGTGCACACAGCTTTGGAAAGCTTGACTGCAGGTGATGGATGGAAAACAGACACATGAAAAACAGGCAGGCAGACAAGCAGGAAAATAAACACAGCTGGTGCGAAGCTCTACTTACCATGTTCTCAGTCTGACACGCACGCTTGGTCCTGATAAACAACAGTGTTGGAGAATTTGGAAGCAAGCGTGGTGAAGACATGGAAGCAAACCATGTGCTTCCACATTCTCATAAGTTACACTAGCATTAGTGGGCTAATAAGCTAACAAAATTAGCATCTTTCGCAAACCTTAAAAATGGCTCAATTTCACACAGAAACAACACACAACCTGCCTCAATCAGCACATAACACACCAAAGCAGACAAACAGCTTTTTCCACAACATAAACAAACACTTACCTGTGTTTTTAGCATAAGAGGAGACTGTGCAGCCACCAGCCTCCACTCTACGGTACTTCCTGTAGACACTCAGGAAGCTGTCACGTGGTGGGTGTGCCCGGGAGGAACCACAGGTTAAAAGGTGAGAATGTGGAAGATTCCAAATTCTGCACTTCCAAGTCAGAAATGTCCGCAATATGGAATGTGGAACTGTCCAGAATCTGGAAGCTGCCCCAAGTCTAAATACCACCATTAAGCGGGAATGTGGGCCTTCCAAATTCTGCACTTCCAAGTTGGAACTGTCCATAATATGGAATGTGGAACTGTCCAGAATCTGGAAGCTGCCCCAACTCTAAATACCACCATTAAGCGAGAATGTGGGCCTTCCAAATTCTGCACTTCCAAGTTGGAACTGTCCATAATATGGAATGTGGAACTGTCCAGAATCTGGAAGCTGCCCCAAGTCTAAACACAAGCAAAGTTTATTGAATAAGAACAATAAAGTCATACAAGTCAAACATCAATTTTATTTTATTTAGTCATGTTGACAGACATTACAGCACCAGATTGCCCTGAGATCTGGAAATTTGAAGCAACACCCTGACTCTGGCTCTGATTCTTTGGATGGTTCAGACTCACAGTTGCTCATCTTCCATTGGGGAACCAAGAAAATGGTTGGGGCTCTGGGTTGGGGTTGGGGGTAGAGGAAGACAGGAGGGGGTCGAATCGAGCTATGCCTAACTGGTGGTGTGGAAGGTGGGTTGAGGAATCCAGGAGGAGAGCATGGGACCCCAAAGGTAAGTAGGCATGGGGACGGTGGGGGTGTCCAGAACTGATCGCCCTCGCTTTGTTGGTCTGGGAGGTATGTGCTCCTGGTTGCAGAGATGTCTTGGTCTGTGCACAATGGGCTGCTGGTTTTAAAGTTGAGACAGTTGAGTCTGGATGAGCGGCTGTATCGAGAGGTATGTTTGAACTGTGTACAGAGATTATAGGTGAATGGCATGACAAACCACATCACAAAACTACCATACAACTCATTTGCCAGGCTCATCTGCTTACCATCTTCACGTCAGGTCAAAAGCAGACGCACTGCCTAGAAAAACAATGCAACTGGTTAAAACATGGAAGCAAAGTGCATGCTTCCAGATTCTGATCTATTCCACTAGCATTAGCATGCCAGATGGCATAGCCACAGATATTGGGAAAACTCAAAGACATGCGAATAAATGCAACACTTGTTTGGTCATCAGAGGGAAAGGGGCACTTTAGATTGTTGCAGACACCCACCATGACTTACCTGCATTTGTTACTGCGCTTGGACCGTGCTTGGAGGCTGCCAGACTTGCTCTTTCTCACCTGGTTTTGCAATATCCTCGTTGCTGCTACTTCCTGTTGACACAGGAAGTGAAAAAGTTGACCTCCTCAGGTAACAGGTGAGAATGTGGAAGGTTTCCAAATTCTGCCTATGCTTCCAAATCCTGCACTTCCAAATACTGCCTATGCTTACAACTTCCAAATTCTGCACTTCCATACTGGAACTGTCCAGAATCTGGAATGTGGAACTGTCCAGAATCTGGAAGCTGCCCCAAGTCTAAATACCACCATTAAGCGAGAAAGTGGAAGCCTTCCAAATTCTGCACTTCCAAGTTGGAACTGTCCATAATATGGAATATGGAACTGTCCAGAATCTGGAAGCTGCCCCAAGTCTAAATACTACCATTTAGCGGGAATGTGGAAGCCATCCAAATTCTGCACTTCCAAGTTGGAACTGTCCAGAATCTGGAAGCTGCCCCAAGCCTAACCACCCCTACAAAAAAAACAAGGACAAGTCACATACCTCTAGCAAAAAACTTTATTTGGTCACAACATGTTGACCTGAACAGTGAACAAAGCTCGAACGGAACAGAATCCTAACTCTAATTCGCATTTATCTCAGCCCCTCCTTAATCAGATTTCTTTGTGGCCTTCTTGGGCTGGTTTATCTTCTCCCGGCTTACTATCCTGGCACAGCTCCAATTTCGGGCTTTCATCGGTGGGGGTCGGGGAGGTGGGGCGTTGCTGTGAGCTGTACAAGCAACAGGTGTACTCAGGCGGAGGGTCATTTGCTCCTGCCCCGCATTGGCTTGGATTCGGATGTTGGCCAGACTGCGTGTTTGGGGGGGACATTGTATGGGAATGAAAAACTGCATCACAGCTTACATATCAGTTAAACACCCTTGCATACTTACCATTTTGTGTCAAAATCAGCCATGGGGAGATGTGCCTCCTAGGATACAAAAGGAATGTAAAAGGTGAGAATGTGGAAGCAGACCACATGGTTCCAAAATCCTATTTAATGTGCTAGCACTAGCTCGCTAGCAGCGACAAAAAAAAAAAAAAAAGATTTTACACAAATAAACATGCTCTGATTTTGGTCCCCCGAGGGATAACCGCCATGTGAGGTTTTTGGGGTCACCTACACACACTTACCTTCTCTCAAATGAAATTTCAGCAGCACCAGCGAAGAGCTGCCGTTTGTGTAGCTGCCGAGTTCGTCTTTACCAATATAATGGGTGACTTCCTGTTGACACAGGAAGTGAACGAGTTGACCTCTGTTAATAAGTAAGTATGTGGAAGATTCCATAGTTTCACTTACAAGCGATTCCTTATTTCAACTCAACAGGCAGGAACATGGAAGGCTTCCAAATTATGCACTTCCAAGTTGGAACTGTCCATAATATGGAATGTGGAACTGTCCAGAATCTGGAAGCTGCCCCAAGTCTAACCCCATGGTAAGCGAGAATGTGGAAGCTGAACTGTCCATATTGTGGAATTGTTCAGGTTATAGAATTGTCTTGAATCTGGAAGCTGCCCCAAGTCTAAATACCACCAAGCTCGGCGGGGGAGCCACCAGGAGCTCTGCCCCCGCTCACCAATAATGACAGATCCATGAGAAACTGTCGGACAAGAAAGCACATCCTCCCCGGGGGCCGCCCAGGCCCCCCGACCGTCCCGCTCCGGCCCTGCATGAGCTCTGCCCCTGCTCACTAATCAAATAATCAATCAATCAATTGTATAGCCCAAATTCACAAAACACATTTTGTGAAAAAAGGAAAAAATGTGGAAGAAACCTTAGCAATAATGACAGATCCATGAGAACCTGCCGGACAAGACAGCACTTCCTCCCCGGGGGGCCCGGGGGGCCCGGGGGGCCCGGAGGGTCCCCCTTGCCCCCCATCCCTCCCGCTCCGGCCCTGCATGAGCTCTGCCCCCGCTCACTAATCAATTAATCAATCAATCAATTGTATAGCCCAAATTCACAAAACACATTTTGTGAAAAAAGGAAAAAATGTGGAAGAAACCTTAGCAATAATGACAGATCCATGAGAACCTGCCGGACAAGACAGCACTTCCCCCCATCCCTCCCACTCCGGCCCTGCATGAGCTCTGCCCCCGCTCACTAATCAATTAATCAATCAATCAATTGTATAGCCCAAAGTCACAAAACACATTTTGTGAAAAAAGGAAAAAATGTGGAAGAAACCTTAGCAATAATGACAGATCCATGAGAACCTGGCGGACAAGACAGCACTTCCTCCCCGGGGGGCCCGGAGGGACCCCCAGGCCCCCTATCCCTCCCGCTCCAGCCCTGCACGAGCTCTGCCCCCGCTCACTAATTAATTAATCAATCAATTAATTGTATAGCCCAAAGTCACAAAACACATTTTGTGAAAAAAGGAAAAAATGTGGAAGAAACAGTAGCAATAATGACAGATCCATGAGAACCTGCCGGACAAGACAGCACTTCCTCCCCGGGGGGCCCGGAGGGACCCCCAGCCCCCCCATCCCTCCCGCTCCAGCCCTGCACGAGCTCTGCCCCCGCTCACTAATTAATTAATCAATCAATTAATTGTATAGCCCAAAGTCACAAAACAAATTTTGTGAAAAAAGGAAAAAATGTGGAAGAAACCTTAGCAATAATGACAGATCCATGAGAACCTGCCGGACAAGTATCCCCCCCCCCCCAGCCAAAACAAAATTAATTATACTATAAAACGTAGTGGAGATATGGTAGCAATAATGACAGATCCATGAGAACCTGCCGGACAAGACAGCACTTCCTCCCCGGGGGGCCCGGAGTGTCCCCCAGGCCCCCCATCCCTCCCACTCTAGCCCTGCACGAGCTCTGCCCCCGCTCACTAATTAATTAATCAATCAATTAATTGTATAGCCCAAAGTCACAAAACACATTTTGTGAAAAAAGGAAAAATGTGGAAGAAACAGTAGCAATAAGTGTCCCCCAGGCCCCCCATCCCTCCCACTCCAGCCCTGCACGAGCTCTGCCCCCGCTCACTAATTAATTAATCAATCAATTAATTGTATAGCCCAAAGTCACAAAACAAATTTTGTGAAAAAAGGAAAAAATGTGGAAGAAACCTTAGCAATAATGACAGATCCATGAGAACCTGCCGGACAAGTATCCCCCCCCCCCAGCCAAAACAAAATTAATTATACTATAAAACGTAGTGGAGATATGGTAGCAATAATGACAGATCCATGAGAACCTGCCGGACAAGACAGCACTTCCTCCCCGGGGGGCCCGGAGTGTCCCCCAGGCCCCCCATCCCTCCCACTCTAGCTCTGCACGAGCTCTGCCCCCGCTCACTAATTAATTAATCAATCAATTAATTGTATAGCCCAAAGTCACAAAACACATTTTGTGAAAAAAGGAAAAAATGTGGAAGAAACAGTAGCAATAATGACAGATCCATGAGAACCCCCCCCCCCCCAA
>CM072880.1:15097500-15205000 GCA_036937835.1 Pampus argenteus | reverse complement strand
GGTGACCTCATATAATGATTCACTTTTCACTCTTTTTTAGGGAATTGATTTGAAAGAAATCATCACTTTTTCCATAAAGATATGAACATGCTGATGAAGCGAGTGAGTCATCAATCACCATGATCAGATGGCGACACTAAGCTGCATCCGAGATTCATGTTTCTGATCAAAAGTCGTCTTAAAGAAGAGTTAAGATGAGGCGCTGGAGACGCAGCAGCACCGTGGTCTCTAATACATCAGATCTGATGGAAGACACTGATAGACCGAAAATAGGCAGCAAACTAATGTGCTCATTGTGTTCATCTGGGGCTGGGCTGCTACATTGCAATCATAACACACACACACACACACACACACACACACTGAAACCTTAATTCTCACCCAGCCATCAATCCTCTGAATGCAACACCACGAGATGAGACTCAAATAGTCGGATGATGCACTGAAGCACACTTCCAGGACTGTGTGTGTGTGCTCATACACTCCATTTATGTGACTTCCACACATGCGTGTGATGAGTGTGTGTCACAGAGGTAGTGATATAAAATGCTGAACCATGTTGTGTGTACATGTCATGAATGCTAGCAGAAAGCCACATATATAATGAATGCTGTGCTATATGCAGATGAATGATGCAGATGCCCTGTCAGTCTGAGAGAGGTTTCCCATGAAACAGGCAAAACACTGACTGTGTTTGTCAAGTGTGTGTGTGTGTGTGTGTGTTTGTGTGAGTGTGTAAAGTACATAGCGCCCTGCTTTCCTAATCAGTGGTGATGTAAAACTGTGATGGCCTCCAAAATCTGTCAACCAGCCGAGAGAGAGGAGAGGAGAGGAGAGGAGAGGAGAGGAGAGGAGAGGAGAGGAGAGGAGAGGAGAGGAGAGGAAACACAATGTGATAATAAAACACTCTCACCACGTCGTGGGTTGTAATTCATGTTTCACCAGTAAACATTAGACAGCATTAGACAAACATTAGCTCACTCTCTCACTCACTCATCATCACTCTAAAACACGCTGCTCGATATCTATTGATCTATTGATTATCCACAACAGAATTATGACATCACGTCCTCTTTTTGTGATGAATTCAGATCAGTTCTGTTGTGAAAAAAAAGAAAAAAAAACTGTTGATGGAGTCCACAGTGAGTCTGTTTGAGGGCTAAGTGAAAGGGCTAGTGTGTGTGTGTGTGTGTGTGTGTGTGTGTCTGTGTGTGTGTGTGTGTGTGTGTGTGTGAGAGAGATAGAGAGGATGATGGAGCAGTCTTCTTGTTCTAATAGCATTACACTGGACTCTCAGGACATGGTTGTATAATTCAGCACTTGCTGCAGCCCATTAGAGAGCACGTCAGACAGCAGAGAGACAGACAGGTACTGATGTCCACACCCATCACGTCCCCCTCCTCCTGCTGCTGCTGCTGCTGCTCCCTCACACACGCACACGCACACGCACACACACGCACACACGCACACACACACACACACCAGTAGCTGAATGAATTCCCTGTATGTTCCTGTGGTCTCGCCTACACATACGTGCACAAACACACACACTCACAAACACACACTTCTTTGGGAACTATGCCCTATTGTTGCAGAGTAAGGCTTATCACATCGCAATGGAATGCAAAGCAGCACAGACACACACTCACAGAGACACACACACACACACACACAGAGGTCAAACTCTAATCCCCCCAAAAAAACAGGTACTGGAGACACACTCATCCAGGGCTATTCACTAGTATGTGTGTGTGTGTGTGTGTGTGTGTGTACACTGAACTATATATGATTGGATTCTATAAGACAAAAATGATCTGCCTCTTGACTCAAGAACTTCAAATGCTTCGCTTGCAAAAGTCGTTCATTTTCATATTCAAATTCAACTATTCCACACACACAGCTGCAGTATTTACACTGCAGCCCATTCATACACGAATGAGGAAGCAAAACATTAGAAATGCATGTTTCCAAAATGACCAGAACATGAATCAACACTTGTTTCAACTCAACACTGAACCTTGATGTTTGGATTTATTGCAGCATTTTGCTTTTTTGCCATTTCTATGATTGCAAATCCGCTGATACGGACATTTATCATCAGACGGAGGCTCGTGGCTGGAAACATACACGCGTAGCGACTCGGAATTCGTGAATCAAAACGGTTTTATTAGAAACGGTGAGCGGTCGGCTGTTTGGCCGGCGCTTATGGAAAGCAGTCAGCCACGACGCAGCGAGACGAGAGCAAACTAGCAGTAACCAGTAACCATCGAGTAGATCTGTTTGCTCAATGCAGCTCACTCATATACACTGAAGGAAACATTAAGCAGATTCATCCATCACCTGTACGAGGTGAAGCCATACACACACATGCAAGCTGCTCAGTGCAGAGCAGAGTATACGTCTGCACCTGCAAAAAAACCCAAAAAACCCTAAAGGGGTTCCAGTGTAACCGTGAAAGAAGCAACTCACATTTCTGTCTCTGGTGGAATATTCACAATGTTGGAAAATATGCTGACTTGCTCACACATGTAACCTCGAGCTAGCAGCTGCCACCGAGGAACAGTGAGGAAAACAACGTCAGCACTCCGAGCAGCTGGAATGGTTTTATTACAGTCGATTATTTCTACCGATCAGTCTTTAAATTACTATATATATATATATATATATATATATATATATATATATGTCATCTGAGACGGGTCTCTCTGGCTCATCCTTTGAATTGTATGAAGCTATGATTACATAAAATGATGCTACATGAATTAAAGGCTAGTTTGATGATCTACAATCTGCAGCAGGTTTCCAGACTGTACATGAATTCTTTTTATTAAATATCTAGTTTGGATGATTCTCTAATCTGAGAGATTCTAACACAACCTCTGACTTTCCTCCAAACCACATCCATCCACCTCTCCATCTACCTCTATCCACCTCTCCATCCACCTCTCCATCTACCTCTCCATCCACCTCTCCATCCACCTATCCATCCACCTATCCATCTACCTCTCCATCTACCTATCCATCCCCCTCTATCCACCTCTCCATCCACCTCTCCATCTACCTCTCCATCTACCTCTCCATCTACCTCTCCCTCCACCTTTCCATCCACCTCTCCATCTACCTCTCCAGCTACCTCTCCAGCTACCTCTCCAGCTACCTCTCCATCCACCTCTCCATCCACCTCACCATCTACCTCTCCATCCACCTCTCCATCCACCTCTCCAGCTACCTCTCCATCCACCTCACCATCCACCTCTCCATCCACCTCTCCAGCTACCTCTCCATCCACCTCTCCATCCACCTCACCATCTACCTCTCCATCCACCTCTCCATCCACCTCTCCATCTACCTCTCCATCTACCTCTCCATCCACCTCTCCATCCTATGTGACATCCAGCTCCTCACCCTGCTGTAAGTCCCAGCGGGGCTGATTGGCAGCAGTAAAGCCTGCTTGCTGACACACAGGTCCAGCTGCTGCTGTTGTGAGGAGGGATTACTGGGAGCGGTTCACTCTGTACCATCCTATTCTTCCTCTCCGCTCTCCATCATCCCTCCATCACTTCATTCAGTCAATCCGCCGTTGTCACGCAATCTCAGACTCCACCCCTCCAGCCCCAAAACGCACACATCAATGTACATGTTCATACGCCGACACACACACACACACATCTGAGTGTCTGTGGCTGCCTGTGAGATACGAATGATATGTCTGTTAAATATATCTCATCACCAAAAGACCAACATGATACTAAATGAACAAAACTCATGTGAGCCGTTCGTTGACTGACTTAAAGCAGACAGTGTTGATTCGTTACTGTCTGTTAAATAAAGTTTTATCAACTTCATTGGACTGTAGAGAGTTGTTAATCCAGAATCCAGCAGGGTGTATAATCCTATGCATTTTATCTACTGCTGTACACAATGTATTATTCCTATCCAGGCTCTGTTCAAACAGGCCGCTGTACTGATACTTTTACATTGTACTATTACATTTATCTGATAAGGATATTTGATCGACAGTATATTAAGTAAATGAATCGATGACATCATTTATCAAGCAAAGCATACCGAACATTTGCTGGCTGCAGCTTGTTGATCGTGAGGACGTGTTGCTTCTCTCTGACTTACATGAGTGTGCAGTGGAAAACGTTGGCTCCGGTCGGGCGGAACAAAGAATTTCGAGACTTCCCAGGAAGTTAGCAGGATGATCTTAACAGTTTATTGATTAATCATCAGTTGCAGCGCCAGCATTCACTAAGCAATCACTGTAAAAGCTGCCACCTGAAATGAATCATCAGTGATAAATAATTCAGTGAAACCGGAGCAGGGTTTGTCTCTTCAGAGCAGCATTGTTATGTTCTGGGTTTTTTTCGTAACAGATGATTTTTTTTTGTGTATAAATTCATCTCGCCGTGACTTCCCTCATTCACAACAAGCCCAGACAACATTAAGAGACAACAAATCATTTATTGGAGAGCAGAACAAACTCTGATGGAAGCCATCTGGAGTCTGGACAGAACTGACAAACAGGCCGTAACCCGACTTTCCTGTTCTGACCTTTAGCTAAATCACGAGTCCGTCTGCCAAGAGTCCTGGCTGAACACTAACAGAACATGAATGTGTCTTTTATCAATTACACACTTTCGACAACTGCAGGGGAAAAATACAAACGCCTCTACAGCGACCTTCAAAACAGCTGAATCACAGCTCGTCCGGCTCAGCGAGTTAAAAGGTTGTTATTGACGAAATGCAGCCGTGCTGCTTTTACGCTGAACAACATCAAATGTTGCACAGAGTCACTGCAGGTTCAATAAGCCATTAAACAGTATTGATCCGACCGGGTTGGTCCTCTGATGGCCGATGTCCTCGACCACTGAGCGTCTAACCGGCCGGCCCGAGATGGAGCTCATTTTTAAATAAAAAAAATAATAAATGTATGTGCGATTTTGCCTGATGCAATTGTGATATGATTTACAATATTAGAGTGAATGATCATTTTTACATTATTCTTCTCATTTTCACTGAAATACATATAAAAATGATTATGGTGTGATTTTTGCATTTTTGGTTTGTGGTATGATGATGCCCGCTGGATACAACAGAAGGCTTTTTAAACTATTCTGATACCTGTGAATTGTTGAAGTCATCTTTCAGGCAACGGTGCTAACCGTTTGTTCCAGCTCGTCGTATGTGACAGTAAACAATCCAACAACCACACCCACTTCACGCAGCGATTGGTCGTTTGCGAGAAGGTGTCAAAGCAGGCAGGCTCTTTTCATCATTTATCACATGATCACTTCCATCTTCCACTCGTGTGGCCTGAAAGCGGCGGCCATGTCTCGCTCCGTTTCACCGCGCTGGCCGCTCCGAACAGAAGAACGCGTCGTACACACTGCTGCCCACTCTGGACCACGTGACATGACCGCCGTGCATCAACTGACTCCCATTGTTCAACATTCAAGCTACAATAACGGGGAGACAGCAGCAATGAACGGGCTTACGTCTGTAAATTACTGATGAACTGATGAGGCGACCGGAGAGAATAACTTGATAGGTTGGCATGTAACAGAGGAAGCATTATTATATAAGGATAATACTGCCGTCCGTCCGCTACGGGTGATGGATTTCCTCTGCTTCCTGATTCCTAGACTGATGACCTTCAAGAGAGTATCCTGCTACAGTCAAAAGCAGCTGACATCAGCTTTCTTGAACCCTAATTTTAACCCTGGCCCTGACATGACCTGGAAGACCATCAACATACAAGGTCACATACATATGAGACATATGAGAGTGTTTCAAGTCAGATTTTTAAATGAATGATGATGCTCCGTCATGGACTTGAGGAAGGAAACCACAGCTGATGATCCATCAGGGTGGAGGTTTGTTTTAAAGAAGACTGAGAGTCAATTATTCCAGAGCATCTATTCAGCTGAGAAACTCTAGGAAGCTGTGTGCACTCCAACACTTCCTTCCTTCCTTCCTTCCTTCCTTCCTTCCCTCCCTCCCTCTCCTCCTACTACAGTCATTATTCCCTAACCTTCCTTCCTTTATCCCTTTGTCCTCGTGTCTCTCTTCTGTCTTTTATTGTCTTCCATTTCTTACCTTTGGCCTCAATAAACAGTGTGTATGAGCAGCGGCTTCAAAGGGATCTGACAACTTTCCATTTTTATGGAGCCACCATAAAAGTTAAACGTGTAACAACACATCAGTTCACTGGTGATTATTTTCAATTTCAAAAACAAGTCAACATAGATGATATTTGATATCATGATATTGATGATATTTGGTCTGTATTGTCTATAAATCATCAGAAAACTGCTGATCACAACATCCTGGAGCGCAAAGTGACTTATTTAAATGTCAAAATCAAAAATATTAAATTACTGTAAAGTAAGATCAAGAAAAGTAGGAGATTCTCACATATGTAAACCTGGATCAAATGATCAAATGATTAAATGATCAAATGATCAAATGATTAATTGACTGATCGCTGCAGCTCTCGTCAGTTTGATTATTTGATTTGTTAAAGCAGGTTATAAAAGCCTCCCTGGCAGCTGAAAGCAGGACTTCTGACCACAAAGCTGTGATGTACTCGATGTTATTAATGTAATAACATATCAAAATGTTCCAGAAGGTCGATTCATATATAGATTAAATACAAAGCTGACTGTTCTGCTTTGTCAATCTTGACATCTGTCAAGGAATCAGAGGATCCCGCTGCTACATTTGAACAACAGAACAGAGTCAATTACTTTAAACCCCAAACACAACACTGCTATCTGAACAAATGCATCCCTTTTAAATATCTGTATTGATCCTGCTGGGTGACATGATGATTTCTGCTTCGGATATGTATTTAAAGCAAAGGAAATAAATTAATACAAGGATTCCTCCCAAAGATAGAGCCTGAAGCCTGGATACAAACATTTGTTCTGTGGAATCATCCTTTACATTTTTAAATATTAGTGAATACTGGATGAAAGCACGGCCTGCTTCACCGTACTCGGGCGGTTGTATATAACATTATGTCTTTTAGCAATGTTCCCACTATGAGATTAAATACTACGAACATTACACACACACACACACACACACACACACATCTGCCTCCCGCTGCTCCGTGTGCTTTAACTATCTGATAAGCCATGTATATTTCACATGACTCGGTCTATGAGCAGCTTAACGGAGCTTAAAGACCGGATATCAAACGCTAATGTTTTATAGTCCCGACCGGTGTGATGTTAGCATCACGTATCGAACGCTGTCACGTACCAAAAGTTACCGTTTAGTCTTTGTTAAGTAAGAATTTTGCTAATTTTCGACTATTTGAGTCAAACAATGTTTTTCATATGTCGTCATCAGCATAAACTACATACCACTAATATACAATGTGCCTGAATTACACCCAGTTAACTTCTGCAGTTCAAAGTTTCTAAGTTGTTTCTGACACATGCGTTTTGGTACGTTTGGTTCTACTTTACGTCATTTTCTTGATTAATTGTTTGCTCCGAGAATCACAGTTTCCAAAACCTCAAGTTGACGTCTTCAAGCGTCTCACTAACAAAACCCAGAGATACCGAGTTTATGACGCTGTAAACTAAATAGAAGCAGATGATCACAAGTGATGAGATAAAACCAGTGAGCGGTCAGCAGAGCCGTCGGGCGGCGGACTAATGGATCAATAGCTTCCGCTCTATTCCAAATAGATTCGTATTTAAAGAATACGATTTTGATATTATACAAGTCTGTGTGGAGCTGTAAGGATGCAAAAATTAACAGATTTTATTATTATTAGAAATAAATAAGCTTACATCTTCTTTTACTTTTGGTTTGGACGGGAAGCCACATGACCGACCATCCTGAAACAAAGCTTCCTCTTCAAGGCTAATCTCACACATTAGATGTCGGCAAACACGCTCAACTGATCATTAATCCAATTTGTCCGAAAAGTGGATAAACTATGTGCTCGGCTTTACCGGGTCTCGTGCGGAAACCAGGTTAGACTGAGTCGGGACAGACCATTCATTCATTCATTCATTCATTCATTCATTCATACTAACGCATTAGAATGTGAAATCAGTTTTCTATGCTGCATTAGCCACATGACTCACCAGAAAGTTTTTAGTTCACCTTTGCAGAGTTTTTTTTCCAAGAAGGAAATCAAATCCAAGTCTGTCCATGACTATAAAACGACTGAGTGGTATTTGATGCTGGCAAGAAGCTGCTGAGCCTGAACGTGGGCCTGCTGAGGAAACACTGGTGAAGGTTCACAACGCTGAGACGGAGGCGCTGGAGCCCAATCTGAACACTCGGGTTTATGGATTTATACAGTTAGGCAGTAAAACAGATGTTCCTCTTTTTTTTTTTTTTTTTTTTTTTTCATCACTGGAAATATCGACTCTTACTGCTGCGGTCTTTCTCTAAAATGGTGGCAGTGAAAACGTTTTAATGTTCTTCTTCACGGGAGTCTCGACAGTCCGAGCCGCTCGTTCCAGTTTCTCACATTCCCGCCTCCTGCTGCTCGGAAAATGCATTAACAATTAGAATTTATGACACGGCCTTGCACCACACTCAACACAAACACACGCTGGCCATTAGAGTATAACAGCATAATTAGGTTATATGAGCTGGCCTCCTTCAAAATAAGAGACATTGTTATCAGAATAGGGATTAATAAATAATGCTGCACCTATGAACAGTTGAATCACTTTTGTTCACTTTTTCTTTTTAACATTTCTAGAATCTACAGACTGCTTGAAACACAAATAATATAATAATAAAATGTTCTAATCTGTTTTTTTTTTCTTTCTTGCACCAGTTTGGGTTTTCCTCTAAAGTCAGCAGGGAAGCTGGGAGAGACCCAACCAAGTGCAAACAGATATTTCAGGTGGGATTTGATCCCCGGACAGCAAAGCATGTGTTTCACCATCCTTTCATCTGTGCATATTGTGAATCTGTTGGGATCACACAGAGCTGCTGTAGCTGTTCATCTCAGGGAGGAAAACAGACCCTCCGGTCTAATACGCGGTCACTTTGGCGGCCTTACAGCAAAGTATCAAGCAACGGGACATTTTAGGGATGTGATTGGATCAAGTCCATAATGAATTCAGGGCCTTAGATCAGTCCCACCTCTTATTTCCCACTCGGTAATCTGGCTGTGGAGGATTGAAGGGTAATCTGGATAGAAGGAGGGGGGGTCTCAGATGGGATTCCTCTTATTATTTTATGTCAACAAAGCTAAATGTACTCTAATGATCTGGTGCAGGTGTGAACAGTCAGGTTTTTATATATTTTTACGTTAGATATTAGTTGATTGTGTCAATATGATCGTTTATCCACCTTCACATGAATCATAGCGTGACGACAGAATCTTATATTCTCCAAATGTATCATTCTGAGCCCACTGGAATCAATATCCATCTGCTGATCAAGGTTTTGATTATTCTGCATACATTTGCCATATTCTAATATGCACATATATCAGGGAATATTAAACTCTGCTGTCCTGTTCAAGTACAACACGCATTTTTTGGAGATAAAACCCAAGCAGAGGGAACTGAGAAAAGGAGAATGAATGGAAGGCTTATCTGTGTGTATCAGCAACATGGCCAGCTGCCAGAGATAAGAGCTAAAACAACAGAGACAGGAGGACAGTGGGGACATATCTGAGGCTCCAACAGGACACCCGGCCTCATAATGATATCAGTTACATCAAGTCTACACCACAGTATGAGTCTATAAACAGCAGGCCTACTCACAGCATGTCAATGAATGAGAGACACTCTGCTTGCATAACACACACACACACACACACACACACACACACACACACACACACACACACACACACACACACACACACACACACACACACACACACTGCTGTGACAGTGCAACTTCACCGTATTCGCCCATGCTGCCTCAAGTGCTGCCGGGAGACGTTAACTTAATATATCCAGGCGCACATGAACGACGCACTTCTCTAATACATATGACGAGGAAAGTGAAAGTTGCCAGTCACGACTCAAAAAACCACCCAAAACGCTGTTTGTGATTAATAGTTAATAAAAATAAAAATAAAAAGGGGGCGAGTAGATTGCTACTGCGTATACACTCAACGGATCTGCCGAAGCCAGAGCGTCCGAGCAGCACCTGAAGGCATCATTCTCCTGCAGCAGCGCACAGTCGCTGTGAGATCACTCATCCAAAATCACCGTCATTTCACTGCTACGAAGCCCGCAGCTGTCCGCCCCGCACAGCCCGGCCTCACAGCGGACACACCGCGTCTCCACACACACACAGACACTCACGCAACACCACGTCCATATTAACGCTCCACTCACCGTTACTTGTCTGCTTTTTGACAGTTTGTTCGGGAGTCTCCGAGCGTCGCTGTCACCGCTACGATCCGCCCACCCGAGAGTGCGCTCAGCTGGCCGCAGACTAACGTGTTCCACCCCGGAGGAGCTCTGCGCCAATCACAGGACGATAACTCTGACTGGCTCCTGTTTGATCCAATCAAATCAATGCTTAGCTCTACGTGACGGAGTAATTGACCAATCACAGCACTTAGACGCCGTGCAGGCACTCGGCCATTACCAACTGCACGTTTGATAGACACGCTTTACATACAATAGAGAAGTTTGACTCCTTTTACGGGACGGTGCCGGTCCAATCGCCGAGGGCAACGGGCTGTGGACGCGGCCAGGGCCCAGGAAGACGCCCTTCCACCGCCCAGATGACTGGAATGTCACCGGGACAACCGGAACGAGGATTATTGAAGAGAATAGAGAGATTCCTTATGGAAACTAGAAATCATAGCAATAAATTCACGTGTATGTTTATTACAGATATATCGTTAATAAGTTCTATAAGTAGTTCGATCATTTAGTTTGTATATTTCTTAGTAACAATAATTAAATACTGGATGTAGCTTTTTGTGGTACATTCATATCGATGCTACTCCCATACAGTCCATTATATACATGTGACTTTAACGTATCCGCTAGATGTAATGAACGTTTCCATCAGTGAAAGTAAAATCACACTAATATAGGAAACAAAAATCAGAACCAGTTTAACTTCAACGTGGTCTATAATCACTAATGTAGAGTTATAGCGACACCTGGTGTCTAAAATGGAAAACAGCTCAGTTAAAGCTGCAGGAAGTGTTACAACACAGCGCAAAGTCCGCTACAACACTGCGCTTTTTATGCACATGATTGATTTGTGCTGTTGGGAGAATGGATGGTACAGTATAGAATAAACACAAACAGTGTTGTTTGTATGGAAGATGCTGAACCGACCAATGACACTTTAGTGTTGAGTATGTGTCAATATGAAGTCTGAATTAATACTTATTTATTATATTCCTGAATGTATATACTAGAACTAGAATAAACTTTAATTAAAGTGAGTAAAATCATTTGAACATGACTGACAGCAGATATAGAAATATGATGCATCATATTTACTGTGATGGTTTTCTGCTGTGACAGGAAGCTTTGAGAATGATTTCATTAGCCTCTTTCCAAGTTTAGGATTCTTTTTTTCAAGCAACAGCAGAACTTTATGGTTACAGTTAACCTGCAAAGAAGATATTTGGGGGGAAAAGACCCAAACAGACAGTGAGTGATGGAGGTGGAAGGGTCCTCGTTTCTTTTGGGTTTCAGTAACACTTCTGAGCGTTTCAGTGCTCGATGTGGAGATTGTTCTTCGGGACTAAAACGTCGAGAGTAAAAGTAAAACTTCTACCTACACCCCCCAAAACCAGTCCCATAATGCATCTAAGAATCAGTCCAGACATGATGATCTTGCTTTCAAAGAGGTTTATTGAAAGAAATATTTTGAAAGTTTATAAAGTTCAACCATTGATAATGCTATCACACAATCAGAACCAGGAGAGCTGCACCGTTTCCCCGCCCAACTCGCTCCAACATTTGATATGAATAATGTATTATGAGCTTTTCTAAGTACTCCATTGGCCATCCCAGTATTATCATTTTGACTGTCAATATTCCAGGGAATATTAGCAGTCATATTATAAAGTAATATTTTAGGTGCACTTGATTTAACCTCCCATGCATGAGAGGAGCACAGATAAGGTAAATCAAGCGCTCCTAAAGATTTGGGAAACAGTTAACAGTACTGCCCAGGACTGCCACACATGCATCACTCCATTACAGTGGTTTTCAACCAAAGATACAAATATACAATATAATATTGTATCATCTAGGATCACTATATTCGCAGCTATTCAGTATCCCTCTCTTCCACGTCCTGGAAGTAGTATATATATATATATATATGTATATATATATATATATGACTCTCCCGTAACCCGGAAGAATTCAGTGTTTCACTCTACACACAGTTTGCAAGCATACAGCAAAAACCAGCTGCTTTGCACATCAAACCCTCATTTCTGGATGATTTTCAGTGCAGCATGCAAGTAAAAATGTGCACGATATTAAAAGTAGCTTTATCATCCTCATCCTAATCATCATCCTCATCATCATTATCATATGGACTGCTTTTGTCCACATTGTTTTGTTTTTTTTTCTCAATAAGGTGATTATTTTCATAAGAAATTAGAGCAGACTTTATTTATTTATTTAGTATATTTTTCCTCTATAGTATTCTGCATTTCAAAGCATGCCAAAGAACATTTTTTCAGTTTCTGCATAGTGCTGGCTATACGAGTGCCAAAGAGTTTGATTCCTTTACAAGTAGTAGAAGTTGGTATGTACAGGCAAAGAGTGACAGAGCAGATCCAGTGTTGTGTAAACGGTACCAAACCCCCCCTCCCCAAGTGCTCAAAATATCTACAAATACAGGACCCAAGTCTGCCGGGAACTCATAGAAAGTTGAACAGAGCTGAAAAAAGCTCAGCAGTATGGAAGAGCCATTAAGTGAGGTGTGTGTACGTGTGTGTGTGTGTGTGTGTGTGTGTGACTGTTAGTGTGTATATATGTATGTGTGTGTGTTCAAATGCAAGGGGAATAAAACACTCTAACCTGCTTAAAACAACCCTCCCCCTCCCACGAACACACCCGTTCCCAGCCCCTCATGGATGCAAATCCATCCTTTTTTTTAATATTTTTTCAAAGTGCACCCTCTACTGTTATAATATGCAGTATGCATTACATAAATGTATTCTCTAGCACTGAATATTCCACTAAGCTCTACCGTCACATACAAGGTCAAAGAAGAAGAATTGACAACAACCACATTCTAGATTTGAGGTCATAGTTCTGAATGTAAAGATACAGTTCAGGCCACTAGGTGACTGTTATTTATCACTAACAAAACACTCGCTACAGTACATGAGATGGCGAGGAGAGCCCACTTCTGCAAATCAGTACCTCAGTAATGCACTGTAAAAAAAACAAAAAAAACAAAAAGCAGATTCACTGGTAGAGAAGTCCATGAAACTCCAGATTCACTGGATATTTGCAGTCGGGAGTATTTTTCTTACGGGACCCGACTGACACACAGCACAGCTTAATCTTTTGGAATAAAATAAACCAGCTGTAACCTGTTCTCGAAACATCCTCGTTTGTGGACAAATTGCAGACTGGAAGGGGAAGCCGGGGCTGCTGGTGAAAACTAACGGCGTGTGATCGCTGTCAGCAAACCAAATAAAACACAACAACAAGCGGGTCAGGATCAGTAGTAAGAAGAACTCAGTAGATTTGGTCAGTGTCATTATAGCTTTGGACATCCATGATGCATTCACTTACATCTTAACTACAGGCTGCTGAAAAAATAAATAAAAAGGGTTCTAGCAACATTGCAAACGGAGGCAGAAGGTTCTCAACCTTTACAACACAGTGACATGTTGAGTCAGCTTTCATCTGCGACCACCCTCACTGTGAAAATACCCCTGGTTGAACCTTAAAATCACGGATCACACCTTCATTTTATGTCACGTTTTTGTTTTGTTTTTTCTTTTTTTACTCAAATATCTCTAAAGAGAATTAGATGTGATCATTTGTAAGAGCGTTCACTCGCTTTGGTTCAATACTAAAGTGCAGCTTTACAAAGTTTGACATCGGCTGCTTACACACAGCCACACGGTTCAATCACTGCACAGGCAGAGACACTGACGACTGCCACCAACGGGCCACATGCACCTTCTGTCTTCAATGTGGCTCCTCTGCAATTTGGAATTGATCAGTTTAGAATGATTGATAAGAATAATAATAATAATGGTTATATCACTCAGCAAGCACTTGTACCCATAAATACTGAATAAATATTGAGAGGTTGTATGAGCGTCAATTTCATCAATACAGTAAGAACAAAAGAACATGGGAAGAGACATGTTTACACACAAAAAAAACCTTCACGTACTCCATCAAACGACCTGTTCATGATATCATACAATCCACAGGCAAGAGAAAAAGAATCCTACAACCAAATAAATAAATAAAATAGCTTAAACCAGCAAGCAGCAAAACACAAACTTCACAAATCTGCATCAAAGGGGAAATCTACATGAATCAACGTTTAGGATGCGACTCACTGCTTCTTTTTCTTTGTGATCAATTGGTTTTGGATTTATGAGACAAAGCAAAAAATATGAACCCTATGATACCAATGACACATTCCTGAGTCTTTATTAAACATCTGCACTGCTTCACAAAATAAAGTGCTAAAACATTAATGGATGTGATTAAGTCTCTTCTGTTTCGAGGACTATTGCGCGGCAGCAGGCCTGCCCTCCTCTGCTCTGACTCATCTCTTCATAGTGTGGAACAGGAAGGGAAAGACAAGTTGAAGATATATATATATATTTTTTTTTCCTTTCATCTTGTTATTTCTAAAGTGATAAAGAGTTACGTCAGTTAAGTTCCATTTCATGAGGGTATCAGTGCACCTGCTCTTATTATTTTGTACAATAGGTTACAGATAAACTCCAGAGCATCTTTTGCAGCATCACATACTCGTAGATTCTGGGCAGGGGTACAATATAATATGAATTTTTACCATGTCATAATCTTGTATTGTATTGCCTCCTTTTGTACCTTGTCAACTATTCAGCGTTTTACTGGGTTGCTTTGATTTTCCTCATCACTTCTACACATTACCATCCATAGTTCTGATTCTGTCTGAGGGCAATCTGGATCATACAGCAAGTCAGTACAAATATTATTTCTGCACTGAGCCACATGGAACCTGAGGAGTGATAACTAGTGTAAAGTCTACAGTTACTAATTGTAACCCCAAAGCTAACTGCCACCTTCCTGTACAAGTGCAGTGTGACAGCTGCTCATATGAAGTGAATTTAACTGTGGTCCGTCAGCTTCAATGACATTGCATGCATCTGTACATATGCTGCATTTCTCTCATGTTACATTATGAATAAAGTGGTGATATGGTCCCCATCTGTGTGTGAGCATCGTCGTAGCTCAGAGTCTGTGTTAGCGTGCTGGAGGCCTGCTAACAGCAGATGACAAGGATGGGGTGTATTTCTGTGGGAAACAATTAGAAGAATGAAATGCTAAAATTAAATTAAACCGCTACAGTGCTACTGAATTATTTCTTCTTCTTGGGATCACTACTGCGGTAGAAGTGAAAACTTAGATTCACAAAGCAAAAACAGAATCTGTCTCTTGTCTGTTTAAAAAGCCACTAAAATCAGTTCGGGGCAAAGAAAACTATTTTGCCCTTAAAATTGGAATCCAGTGACCCTCTACAGTGTGTGAAGCGAAACGTACTGCGCCATGCTCTGCAGACTGACAAACAAAAACGAGAACAAACACACACACACATTAAAAGCTTTGGACCTGAACTTAGCACAAACACAGTAAGATTAAAGCGCACCCACGCGTCTCTTCGTGCCAGTGTTTGCATATTGTACTGTACATAGAATGATGGCGCATTCGGCTGGTCGTTGTAAACTGGCAAACTTGTGTATTTACGTTATCACATGACACGACTCCTATGTACAAGGTAGAAGCATTCTGGGTGCTTGCTCAGGTGAAACAAGTAAGGACCAATGAAATCTGAGGTAGCAAATTCAACCATGATAAACTAGAACTCACTGCTGACTTCATCTCTTCATAGTGACCGGTGATCGAACACGACTTTAACTCATAGCTCATGAAATAATTAGTAAGCTGGGATTTCCTACTTGTTTACATATTTAGTTTGCTTTTTTCTTGGGTGCAATTTGCTCGTGGTAAACCTGTAAGTTTGCCAGTTTACCTGTTTGTGACACTGCCTGAGCAGCCATATGTTCTTCACTCACTAGCAAATCTCCACAATGTTTATGGTAGGGCAGCTGATATGTTCGTCAAGAAAATTCATGGCTTTTAACCCTCCAGTTCCCACCCCTGAGGTGCAAACCAGTCAATCCAGTGTGCTCATGGGAAGGGGGGAGCATTAGCTCCGCCTCTTGGGGGGGGGGCAGGACGTCAGGGGGAGGGAACCAATGACAGAACGGGACAGCAGGTTTCCTGTTAGGCCAGCTAACACTATGATTTACCAATCAGTCTGTGAGTTTATCGGAAGCGCCACGGACATATAGAATAGAATAATCATTATATCAATAGGATTCTCAGTGCAACACGTAAATGGCTACTTGTTTCGTCATTCTGTCCGTTGTTGTCTTTGCTTGTTCTCGTCAGTCATCCAACACTGGATACAGCAGTAAAGGGATTCTTCTACAGGATAGCAGTCATTTATGTGTTTGTGTGTGGAGGCGTCACCCTCAGCGGACTGACTGAGGTCCAGACCAGTTGGGTCTGGCTTGACCCGGACTGTAATCATTGAGAGGCAGAGCTCGTCTCCGCTCTGTTTGTGGTTTTGGTTAAAGGTTGTACCGTTGTGGAGTTCAGAAAGCTCCGGGTGTGAGGAGAGGGGGGACGTGTGGAGGAGAGAGACAGAGAGAGGCTTCACTCTTTCTGAGCAGTGTGTCCTGACTTGAGAGGTCAGAGGTGAGACACGACTAGGTGCCCTAAAGGGTTTAGGTGCTAGATACTAGGTGGTGCTAGGTGGAAACGGGAGGGACTTCACGATAAACCACCTCTCTTTTGCTCTCTGTATTCCTCCATCCCACTCTCCTCTCCCTTCCCTCTCCCTTAGCTCCCCCCTGGGTCAGAGCTGTGTCTCTGCGGTGTCCGTGAGTCCAGAGGTGCCTGTGGTTCTTGGAGGGACAGCCTTCTTTGTGTTTCAGGATCCAGGGAAGATACCCCAGCTCCAGTACACACCCCTGAACCAAAGTCTAACTCTGCTGCTAAGCTGGACCCCATCCCAGACTGCGACCCCACTGCTGCTCCACTGGCTACATCTAACCCTAAACCTGAACCTAGTGCTGGCCCTGAAATGGATGCAGCCCCTGTTCCCAGGCCAAGCTCCAGCTGCAGATGCTGGCCCAGGCTGTCCAGGCCAGAGGGGGCCAGCTGGCTCTGGGCCGTGTTGATCAGAGGTGATTCCTGGGGCTGGAGAGAGTCAAGTGACTTGGCTGGGAACTCCTCAAAGTCCTGGGAGACCAAGATCTGCAGGGAAGAGACAGAGTGCGTGTTTTCTTATTAGAATTCACAAAGTCTAAAGTCTAAAAGATAAATGCTTTTTATGAAGGTTGTCTTCTATGTAATGTGGTCTAAAAATCTCCAGTTTTTGGTGCCTGGGTGTTTTTTAAAGTGCCACACTGACACTTAATGCATTCATTACACTGTTTAAATTATGTTTCTGCCACTGCACTAAGCTCTATGTTTCTAGGAGGAGCTGACACTCACCATCAGATCATTAATTATCTGACAGCAAGCAGCAGTGAATGGTGCGAGCAGTGTTTTGCATCTTTTTCAGTGATATTTTTTACTATAGTGCTATATATATATATATATATATATATATATATAAACTGTACTGTAAGAATATTGGATCATAAATTATTTCAGGGCATCCATAACTCACACTGATAATGCCTATGCCTCAGTACAGAAATGACAGGATGTCTGGCCTATAGCACCAACATGTCCAGAAACATGCACTACTTCCATGATATGCTACTTAACCTGGGTACTGAGATTCAAAGACATTCAAATATGTCCTGTTGTTAAGAACGCCTGAGGATGAAGACAAATGTGCCGTTCAATGTCTGATTTATATTCACTTTATTTCCCAAAACACTGCAGACCAATGACAGCGTTTGATCAACACAAGCTCCACAGAACCTTCCCAATAAACAGTCGAATGACAGCAAAGTATCATCATATATGTAAATGTGCTTCACCTGTGACAAGGAGGCCAGCGTGTCTGTTTCCAGAGGTGTAACCGGCTGAACCGGACCTGGTCCTGGTCCCGGTCCAGGGTACGGTGAGGCCTGTGGAGGAGACATCTAGTTTCTATATATAGCCTGATAGCCTGGATCAGTGAGCTGCCTCTAACCAGCCTCCTATTGGTTGGGGGTCTTAGGCTTGCTCTGTGACTGACACTTAATGTCATGGGGACTTGATCTTCTGTGACAGCAAACATCATGTTTATATGTATCAGTACCTCGTCTGTGTGTGTCTGTGTGTGTGTGTATTACCTGAGGTGGTGATGAGACGGCGCTGTAGGCAGGGGGAACCAGGGCCATCTGTCTCTGCAGCAGCTGCATGATGGCGCCGATGTCTGTTGACATGCGACTCTCCAACCTGCACACAGTATGCAGGAGATGACTACACGGAGGAGACGTGCTCTTACTGTTACATCCGCCCTCTACTTCTAATTCAGTACCTCCCTAACCTGTTGCCACTCCCTCAGTGGCTCTCTTCCTATGTGTGTGTGTGTGTGTGTGTGTGTGTGTGTGCGCGTGAATGTCTGCAGGTGTACCAGAGTGACTTCCACTCTGCTACCAGTCAGTGTTGCTGCGCTTTGAGACAATTATCACCAGTTTTGCTTTTCAGCATTTTTAGTCAGTACTCATCCTGTTCTTCTCTTCCTGCTCTGGAACCCTGAACTACTGTCTCCTCATCTGACTCTGGACCTGCTTCCTCAGCCTCTAACTGCTCCTGCTGCAACCTCAGATGTCACCCGGTCTTCCATATTTGAAAATCGTTTATATTTTTTTTGTTGGGGATTGTTATTGTTATGGCTACGATATCAGTAACATAAGTAAGTTAAGTGCTAAGAAACGGACACGGTTCATCGGGGCAAGGGTCAGTGTGATTGGTCAGAAAAACACACACTGCTGTAAACAAACTCCAAAGCATTTATTTGAAAGTGGAACCATAAAACAAACACACCCAAAAAGTCAATTATAATTACTCAGTTTAAAGACAAACGATGACACTCCCTCATTCACTACTCCACATATTACAGACACTCAGGAGGTAAAACTCTAGTGAGCAGTAAATTGAGATTTTGACACTTGAATCATTATCATTGTGTGTCACTGACAGATATACTGTAGCACAACTGCTTGTTTTTCCATCTATCAAATGCAACATGCTACTAAAGTCATAAAGGAAATACACTTTTTGTTCTATTCCAAGTGTTGATGGTCATCAATTTGGTTAGTAAAATATCATAACTGGTTCGATAGATGGCCAAAACTATGAAAACAAGAGCCATGTTGTTAAAAAAAGAATTTTACTTGAATTAATCAAGGTCTGCTGGGTCCTCCTGTAGCTGCGAGGCTCTCATACGGCTAATTAAGAGCCATTCTGCTAATCTTTTATGCTCTGTTCAACTTTCTGAAGTCTAAAAGAGGATTTACCATATGTTCAGTTATTTTGAACACCTGGGGCAGAGGTCACTAACTCCTTACACATCGCTCCTCCCCATCCGAATTTCCTCACACACACACACCTTCAGCCTGCTGCAGCAGAGGACCCAGTCAATCATGTGTTAAAACTCTGAGCATTCAGCCGGAGGCGCAGCCCGGCTCGCAGCTACAGCACAACCAGGATAAAGACTGATCTCAACAAGACCTGACAAAGGAGCCGCATCCAGCTAAAGGCTACGGGGATGGAAAAACAAATTTTTTCCACTGAGGTGGAGAGAAGAGGTTTCTTTCAGAGACAGCCAGGTAAAAGATACTGTCTCAAGCTCACTGACAACCCAACATGCTGCTGCAGCTATGCGAGAATTTAATCACTTAAAAACAGCTTGATCAGAACTCTAAACAGACACACACACACACACACACACACACACACACACACGCACACGCACACGTCCTGCCAGGCCTACCTGTTGAGCTGTTTCTGCAGCAGGTCCAGACGTGCGTCCAGCTGGTTGCGCTGCTGGCGGCTCAGGTTGTGTAGCGGTGTGTTGAGGTGCGGGGGGGAGGCCAGGCTGCAGCTGGGAACCTCCTGGTACTGACCACCCCCCCGACTCTCCCCCCAGAAACTAAAGATGTTGGACACGCCTGAGAAAGCACCTGTGGGAGGGCAGGAAGAAGAGAGAAATCAGTGCGTGTTTGATTGTGAAACATTAGGCAGGGATTATTGTTTTCATCATTTCATTCAGATATGGGGATATTATTGGATTCTATTTTACCTGACAGGGCATTGCAGGTGTTGCCAGTCTTGGGGTCCCCCTCAGCCTCGGTGTTATCGTTGAAGTTGGTTGTGGCCTGAGCCTGTAGATTCTCCAGCATTGCAGGTGGAGGGGCGAGGCTGGTCACAACTGACTCCTCCCCCTGTATGAGAGAGACCCGTCACCGTTTTTTTTGTTTTTATTATGCCACTGTGTACAAGAAGCGCAAAACAAGTAGTACAGAAAGTCTTTTAGAATGAATCATGATGAATTACCTCATCACCGCTGGAGTGAGAAGACACGGAGCTTCGATGTGCCTCCCAATGTCTCTTAGATGCCTCCTCCTGTTTCTGGTTGTTGGCTGCTTCCCTCTGTCTACGCCGCAGAGTCTTGTGGGACTTTTTAATTTCACCAGCGTCTGCATCATCTGGAGAGAGGTATGCAAGGGAAGATGATAAAAAAAAGGAGATTGGTGAGTCCAGACGAATCAGAACTAACATTTCAATGACCAATAGGACTGCCAGAAGGAGTCTGGCATGCACTAACTGTGTCTAACATTAAATAACATAGTTGAAAGGTGAGAGATGAGCCGTCAGAGGTGGGTTACCTTTTTCTGTGCGTCGTCGGAATGATAACTTGCGTCTGCGTAATTTGTTGAATCCGCCACATTTGGAGTCGTCGCTGCTGGGGGAGCCTGGGATCATGTTGGTCTGAAAGCAGAAACAACCAGCACTGAAAAGACTCTCTTAATAGAAACACTGCAGGGATGGAATTAGTCAAATCAATCATTGAAATTATCCTAATATTTGTGTTATATACTAGAGTATTACGTTCCTTTGAGTCCTTCTGATTTTATTTACACTTGTTCTGGGACGAGGTTGTAAACTCACATCTCGGAGGTTGAAGGTGATTTCCAGGTTGTCCCAGAAGTGGTCTGCAAACTCAGGATACATGTCCAGCACCTCCAGAACATCTTCTCTGAAGATTTTGTGGAGGTCGCAGTAGGTTAGAGCCCGCACATCGGCGTTGGATTTACCCGGTCGGGAATACAGGTTGATAGGCTCACCGAAGATGTCATTCTTTCCTGGGAAAGGCGGAAAGAAAGGAAAACCATTTAAGGAACTACCTGGAAAAATGTAACTGTCTGATAAACAGTATTTATAGCGGTGACCTCATACAGTCACACATTTATGAACAAGAAACACACTGTATGAATGGAGTTATCAACCGTCATAATGTAGCAATATATATTTTTTTACTGTGATGTTTGTAAGGTAACCTAAAACGTAGAGGGATATTTATCCTCGCCTATGCTACTGTCAATAAATGATCAACTGCTATTGAATTATTAAAGGCATGTATTATTATATCCATATTTACTGTATTTCTTATTCCATAATCCTCATGGTTTCTGAATAAAAAAAACAAACAAAACAATATGTATTCATGAAGAGTAACAGTCCTTTGGACTCATTTGCCTGAAGGCTTTTCTAATACTTTTTATACTTTCTAAATTGTACAGGTTGCTTATATTTATGATGAAATGTCACTTTTCTATTTGTTTGCTATATTGAATGAATGATAACGTTTTCAGATTTATCATAAACTGACACATTTCACTTGTTTCTTTTGTACAGTTTGCGGTAACATGGATGTTGCTGGAATGTTTAATATACCGGGAGCATCGGGAGCAAAACTGAGTTTGGTTGTGCTTTATTCAAGTATTAATTACAAAGTAATAAAATTTTCTAATCATCACTCAATAATCAATAGGCGTCGGCATGGTAAAAACAAGCACATTACCGGTAACAGTCATTAATAAAATCCTTCGAAGTCAAACTGTGGCGTAGCTCGCCCGGCGCTGCCTACCACTCTTCGTGAAGCTGTGGTCATTCATCGCTCCCACGCCGCTCGCAGCCTCACTTTGAACGGCCGGTCCCAAAGTGAGGCTGCCCCGCTTTGTGCGGGACAGTCCCGCATTTTGAAATTGAGATAATGTCCCGCATTGTTATTGACAGTGGCACTTGATTTTTTTAAATGCAGTCTCACAGTAGGTAGGCTATAATCTGGCGTTTACGCAGCGCAAACAGCTGTGTGTGTGTATGTGGTCGGACTCGGGAGACGGGAGAGGCTGAGCTGTCATTAGGGGGTGGGCGGGGTGGGCTCTGTCAATCAAGCTAGACGCGGGTGCGCGCGCCCGCTGCACGGCAGCGCCAAAACAACAACAGCGTCGCATGCAGCAGCAGCCAGCAGGAGACATGGAGGAAAAAGATAGAAGCACTTGTAAAAAAAAAAAGGAAATGCAGCTATAACAAGCTGCATGCGACGCTGTTGTTGTTTTTGGCGCTGCCGTGCAGCGGGCGCGCGCACCCGCGTCTAGCTTGATTGACAGAGCCCACCCCTAATGACAGCTCAGCCTCTCCCGTCTCCCGAGTCCGACCACATACACACAGCTGTTTGCGCTGCGTAAACGCCAGATTATAGCGTACCTACTGTGAGACTGCATTTAAAAAAATCAAGTGCCACTGTCAATAACAATGCGGGACATTATCTCAATTTCAAAATGCGGGACTGTCGCGCACAAAGCGGGGCATCTGGTCACCCTACATCGGCTGTGAGATGCGCTCGCATAGAGTCACAAATCAGAAGCGACGGTGATGTGAAGTCAAACTGTGGCGTAGCTCGCCCGGCGCTGCCTACCACTCTTCGTGAAGCTGTGTCCCACGCCGCTCGCAGCCTCACTTTGAACGGCCGGTTCACCTCCCGGAATAACAGCAAGCGTAGCGTTCATCTGCTTCACTTTCTGTTTCACATCGGCTGTGAGATGCGCTCGCATAGAGTCACAAATCAGAAGCGACGGTGATGTGTGGAAAAAACCTCCCGGTCTCCTTACATACACATGCCTCAGCCACTCCATCATATCCTCGTCCATCCAGCCCTTTTCGCCAGCTTTTCATAACAATCCGCCGGACGTCGCTGCGCTACTGTAGTCCTGGTCCGGATGGAAAAATTGCACCGTTTCATAAAACGCCAGCACCAAGACGGACCTCCTTGGAAATGTTCAC
The DNA here is from genome assembly GCA_036937835.1 of Pampus argenteus. Classification (NCBI taxonomy): domain Eukaryota; kingdom Metazoa; phylum Chordata; class Actinopteri; order Scombriformes; family Stromateidae; genus Pampus; species Pampus argenteus. The sequence goes on along the minus strand of CM072880.1, from coordinate 15,181,463 downwards.
TTTTCATTTCCTCCGCTAGCGTTACTGCTCTGAGTCGGATGGTGACAGTCGAAACGCTCCTCCTGCTCGCTCTTTGCTCAACGATCCATTGCTCGCTCTTTCCTCTAACTCCGGCCACCTCGCCTGATGTCCGCGGAAACTCAGCTGAGTCTTCTTCACCTGTCGGAGCTCGTTCTCCAGCTTCCTCCACTTGCGAACCATCGACTCGTTAATTTTATATTCTCTCGCGGCGGCTGATTCCCATATTCCTCGGCGTAGCTGATAGCCTTCAGTTTAAACTGAGCTTCATAAGCGTGTCTCTTTGCCATTTTCAGGGTTGTTAAAACAACAATGTTCTGCATAAAGCACATACCTGTTCTTTTATACACAATCCACGCCCACACATCCCCCTCTCTACCACGTCCTACTCATGGTGGTCTCTTTTACGTCCGCCTTACAACAACAACAAAAACCACAACACACACATAGGGCGCACTGCACTATAGGGCGCACCGCACATTTTGAAAAAAATCTAAGACGTTTATATGCGCCTTATAGTCGTGAAAATACGGTACGAGTTATGATTTATTGTCATTCTTGCTTGTGTTACTTTCCAATTCTTTTTTAATCTATAGTACAGTATGGTGTTTTCTTCACTTATTAACCTGGATGGCAATGTGTTTGCTCCTTTGGTCTTCTGATTGGATAATTGGGGACCAGGTGAAGTGTATACATATTGTGATGCCTAAGCTAATGAATATTCCTGCAGTAAGCAGCACAGGTTGTAGTTTTGTCATTGTTATCGCACTGATATATAAGAGTGACAGTTGTTATGTATCAGTGTTATCGGTTGTTAAAGTAGAGTCGAGTGGCCTTTAAGGAGTGACGCGATGCTTGATCTCCAGTAATTATTTACAACATATATTTATCCATTTTCATATTTCCCAGCCCACGCAGGACAAGAAGCCCAGTAAACCCTGTGTCATCCTGAAACACCACTCAACTATTAGGAGTAAAACCATGCTCACCAGTAGATGGCGCTACCAGCTAATGTATATTTTACTGTTGTTGGGAGGCAGCATAATTTAGTTGTCAACCAAAAAGAAAATCTAACTGAGCAACAAATATGGCTCAGGGTAGTAGATCTGCTCCATAAACGTTAACACTGGAACAAGGGTTAAATTTAATCAGAAAACATTTCTTTTACCCAGGATGGCGACCACTACGTCCCCTCTCAGTATCTCTATGGATCCTCTGGATATGAAGTAGAGGGCAGTGAGAACGTCCCCAGCGTGGACCAGCGTGTCACCCGGGGGTGCGTGGGTGGTCTTGAACTTCATGGCCAACGCCCTGAGGCAGCCCTTGGTAGAGCCTTTAAAAGCCTTACAGTTCTGCAGCAAAGTCCGGTTCAGATGGAGGCAGATATCCGCCTGGAGACACTCTGGGAAACCTTTCAGCACCTGGGGGAAGGGAACAAGGAGGCCAGGAGTAAAGGGAGGAAGGAAGGAAGGGAGGAGACAAGGAGGAGGAGGGAATGAGAAGGTGGAAGACAAAAAGAGAGAGATCAAAAGGAGGAAGAGACAGATAGAAGGAGGCACACGGAGAAAATGAGAGAAGAAGAAGGGATGAGGAAAGGATTAGAAGAAGGAAAGATTTAAAGAGGAGACAGCCGGTGAGATAAAGCAGAAGATCCACAGAGGAGAATATGGTGCAGGGAAGAAAAAGAGAAGAAAGATAAAGAAGGATGGGAGGAAGGGAAAGACAAGGAAGGAGAGGAGGTGGGAGAAAGACAGCGGATGAATTGATAGAGAAAGTTATATCAGTATTGATACATGCTATTAGCAGCGACAGAGGCATGAAGCCCAGAAAATACAGTCAACTAAATATCATAGATTATGGGACATTAGCAGTTTACTGCTATTGCACTATTCCACAAATTAACATGACGGATTTAAGTTGCCTATACATTCATCAGAAGATATTGGTTCTAACCACCAGAGAAGTCACCGTTTTAATATTTTCTTTTTTTTTAATGATTATAACCTCTAAGTAGAAGATGCACATTTGCAATTTGGAGTTCTTCCTCTTTCAAAAGGGTATGCATTAGTTTTTCTAGCTCCACGGCATAACTATTCAAAACTGTATTTCAGAGGGCCTGCCGGAACAGTCAGCAGGCCCGTAGAGTGTTATTAATATGAAGAATTGGTGCAATTTTAATGAGTTCACTGCAAGCATGGGAAGCCCCAGCTCTTCTAAGCGGTTGGCTATGGGCCTCTCTTGTAACTATCTGGCTGACTGCACAGAACTGTGCCTAAAACACCCACACTATGTTTCTCCCTCTCCATTTCTCTCTCTTTCATCTGTCTCAAGCTACTTTCCTCATTTCAGCCTCCATTGGGCTCCCTCTCCATCTCTCCTCTGGCCACTGTCCATTTTCTCGCTTTCGCCCTTTGTCTCCAGGCACTCTTTTCACTTACCATCCTGGTCTTAAGTTGTATTCTGACTGTCTGTTTTTATCTCTGGCCTCATTGCTTGTCCTCCTGACTGCTTTGTGTTTTTTACTCCAGTAATAATACCTTTTTTTACCTCAGGCTTAAAAGACGCGCCCCGCACAAACCCATTTTAGGACATGCAGACATATGGAAACATGAAAAAAAAAATACAATATTCATCATCTTTCAAAACTGAAAAATCCCCTTTGTGCCTACTACTACTCCCTGTGCACAACAACCATTATGTTGATTTGTAGAGGTGCCAGGTGCACCCCCAAAATATGCTGAAGTCAGACTATACAAGCCAGCTGTATCGGGTGTCATTTTTAATAATGCATTTAGCAGATTCTGAGCTGCTAACTTTCAAGGCTATGCTGCTGTTACTTATAATATACACCTATATATAAAATAGAAGTGTTTGCTGTCAAGATATATTATTGTGTCCTTTGTGGCTTTTTGACTCTTAAACACATAATTACAGAATATGTAACTGCCTATTGCAGCTGTACAATAACACTAACCCTTTGTTCTACACTACATGTGCACATATATATATACATATTTACAACAACAATGGAGCTGTACAGCACAGCACAGCACATATATTATATATATATATATACTTTGGATACACACACAATACTTGTTTGTAGATCAATTAATAGTTGGTTTGGGTCTACACATAGGATTTGTTGATGATAAGAAAAATGAAAAAAAAGATCACCCTTCTTATCGTTTAATGTCGGGTTGTTCCTATGCTTCTGCAGCCAAAGCCAACAACACTGAAATAACAGCAGTTCTACTTTACATGCTGCTGATCTTTCCCTGACTTTACATAGAGATCACAGGTCAGCTGCAAAAGAGCAACTGCAGACAGAAAAAAAAAAATCTCGCTGCCATCACTACACCGCCTCGCCTTTATGTTCCCCATCACAGCTGCATTATTATTCTCTCCATCTAAATGAATAAAAGAGGTTGCAGCTGACTGAATCTGTTGTGGAGACAGACAGAAAGCGTCTACTCCACACAATCATAATAATCATTACAGTAAACATTCTGTAATCCAGTCTCCTCTGAGCTCTGTGCTTCATTGGACCTTTAAGAGAGCAACATAATGACGGAGGAAGAGCGGGCTGAGACTACAGAACACATTCCCATGGATCCTTTGTCAAATGTATTTCCTCTCTACTTTAATGGCTCACTTATTGCACTGAAATAAAACAGGATTTCAGTGATGTGAATGTGGAATGTGTTTGTATTGAGACTCCCAGAAGGGGTTGCTCTGTGCTTCTGTGAAGCTTCACAGACAATAATAAAGCTCTGATTATGCTCTGTCTGGCAGTTTTCTAAGTAATCTAGAAGCTGGAAAGCCTTCCTGAACATATGAGCAGACATATTTATAGTGAAGGGTACTTTTTCAGCTGGCATTATAAAATAATTTAAAAACGCACTGACAAATTGTTGCTGTAAAAATACCAATAGTCCAGAATGAATTTGTATAATTACATAATGGCAACACGAGCACTTATCGATCCACATATTCCACTCACATATACCACATGTGTTATAAATGAGGATAACAAAGACGACAGCCACTGACTCAAACATGTTCACGGCAGCAGATCTCAAGTGTGTGACATGTTTAGGATTACAGTGGTGTGTTATTGCTGCATGCATGCTCGTGTCCAATGTCACATCTGAGTCAAAGCCCTCATGCCACTGGTACAGAAAATCTGACGATGTGACCGGGGTGTGTATGTATGTGTGTGTGTATGTGTGTGTTGAAGCAGCACACCCTCCTATACGCTGTGACTAATAGTTCAGGCTGACTGTATGTTGAAAGCACTCTTCTAAACTGTGTGTGTTTGTGTGTGTGTGAGCATGCATGGTGCTTGTGTACATTGACAGGTGTGACTCACAGTGAGACTCACAGTGTCTCAGAGCATGTTTGTACTCGTGTGTGAAAGCAACTCGTTCTAAATGTGGTCAGCACAATCCAATACCTCTAAGCTTTAATATGTGTATGAATAAACACATATCTGTACAGTGTAATGAGCATATGTGTATGTGTGTGTGCATGAGAGTACTTTAGTCTTCATGCATGCAAACAAAACTGATGTATGTCCATGCATAGTGCAAATAGTCTAACCTGTTTCTTTGCACATAATTGAAAGTGTGTGTGTGTGTGTGTGTGTGCATGTGTGTGTGTGTGTATTGATTATGATACTCACATCATTCCTATTTTCTCTGAGGGTGTCGGACCATGCATGCTGAGACAAAGTCTTCCAATCATCCTATTAACGTACAATGCAGGCTCAAAAAACTCCTCTAGCTTTTGTGTGTGTATTCATGCATTCATTAACATTAACAGACTAAGTGTACACACACAGGATTTGGGTCCATGAGGACCAGTAAAAACTCACAGCATTCATGTCGATGCCGTTGGTGTAGGACCAGGCGTGTTGGAAATACTCCTCCAGCCTCTGCCTGAGCGGGTTGGGGATCTGGTGGAAGCGGATGAACTCCCTGACTCTCAGCATCTGGGTGTGGTAGCGGGCCGTCCCCGAGTACAGCCGCTGGATGATGGCCGACACGTTCCCAAAGATGCTGGCGTACATCAGGGCTAGTTGTGAGAGACAGGGGGGAGAGCGAGGGTGAGACAGCAGGGAGTATTTATAAGCGTGAGAGGGAGGAAACAAGAGAAGAAAGCAAGGATAGAGAATATAACAGAGACCATAGGGACACAGTGGCACCCCGTACTGTAATATGACCTGACACATTTCTGGATGAATACAATGTTTTCTGTTACTATCGTCCCGGCTCAAAAATGAAACTGAATTCTAATTTCAACTGCAAAGACAGTCAAATACCTTTACATGATTTATACAACATATGTGAACCACTTGCAGAGAAGAATCGAAATGTGGCTCCTATGAGCAACTTAATGACTCAGTTCACACAGTTGTTTGTATGAGGCCAGTCCTCTGCAGGACAGATACAGCGGTAGTAGCAGCTGATCTAAAAGGCTTCATCTTTAGAGGACAGCTATTGTTTTGTGTCACATCATCCCTGTTTTGTCCTGTTGGATATTGCTAACCTTTCAACCTCTGTCAGCTCCTATCACTGTCTACATCCCCTTGCTGAAACTGCTATGTGGGTGAGTGTGTATGCTTAAGTGTGCAAGTGTGTGTCACAATTGATCTCTTACTTTGCAATTCCATAGTACACTAACTTAAATCTGACATGCCTCAGGTCATTTTCTGGCCAAGCAAACTGCCTGCAATTTGTCTTTGCAATGCAAAATCACTGTCACTGGATTTAGATGCAACAAAAAAAGTTGTGATTGGTTTCTAAAAAGCTACTTTTAAATGTCATGCTCGTTTTGGTTGATCAATGAAGTCTGCAGAGGTAATTACTGTGTGGAGAGGAAGCTGAGTGGAAGCATAAGAGGGCATATTACAATCCCTGCTGATGGATTTTATTAAGGTATCAGAGGATATGCTTCCAGAATAAAAAATATATAATCTATGGCCTTGTCCTGCTGCTATAAGTAGAAGAGCAATGGTGTATGAAGTAAAACAACTCCTTAGTGATTTACAACTTCCTAATGCTCTCATTGACACTGTCTGGTGTACAGTAATCCCTGCTGTGCTGACTAGAGTCTGCAGAAATGTTCACGAACAGCTGAAAGAGGAGGATTTACCAATGTATTAAACTTCTTTTTACAAACTTTCCGTGAATATATTGTTCAAATACTTTCCTCCATCCAGGTCTGAAGCCATGAAGCAGTTATTTTGATAATATCAGTACTTACATCCAATAAGCATTACACAGATGGAGAAGATCTTCTCTGAGTTGGTGTTTGGAGACACATTTCCAAATCCCACACTGGTCAGACTGCTGAAGGTGAAGTACAGAGCCGTGACGTACTTGTCTTTGATGGAGGGTCCTGAGCCTGGAGTGGAAGTTTATAGTTACAGCTAACCAGTATTAATATTACAATAATTCTGTAATACTCCTGCCTGGGATTAGGGATGGGAGGATAAAAGATTTTATCACGGATCGGGATTAAAAAACACTTGTTTTATCGTGGTGACTTTCCATTATTGGAATAATTGTGCATATTCTCACACGTGTGACTTGAAAAAGCTGTTCAGCTCGTCTTATATGGAGTTCCTGATTTATGTTGAATTGCCATAAAGCGAAGCCTGCATCTCACTTTGTTTGTGCTATCTGCGATACAACAAAGATATTTGATGCCGATGATCACATGAAATTTCCATATCGTCCCATGCCTACCTGGGATGGAGTCGTTGTAGTGTTTACCCAGTTGGTCCCCCAGTGTGTGGAGCCAGCCGATTGAACCATTTCTCTCTACGCTGCCAATGGCATACCTGGGAAAAATGAGGACAGTTACAATATGATATATGCAGCATGTAAGATATCGGTAGTTGGAAACATATTGAACACAAAGCACATGTTTATATAAAACCATTAGGAAATCTCTGTATTGAAGTTGAGAATTTTGGCACTATGACGAGAGTCTATGTGATAGCAGATTTGATGTACGCAGGCGGAAAATAAAGATTATCCCCTTCCTCTGTAAATCTTATCTCTGATTCATCAGACAGTGTGAAGGTGTTGTACCAGATGCAGGCCAGCCAGTGAGCGATGAGGGCGAAGGTGCACATGAGGAGGAAGAGGACAGCTGCGCCGTACTCCGAGTAACGGTCCAGCTTTCTGGCTACACGGACCAATCGCAGGAGACGAGCTGTTTTCAGCAGACCAATCAGAGTGGTGGTCTGATGGGAGTGGGAGAGAGAGAAAAGTAGAGATAAGGTATTGTTAAGCATGACAGGAACAAAGTCCCTTGGCTCTGATATCTGCTCACACCGTTCCCACCCGCTGTCATCCTGTCACACACACACACATTTCCACACACAAGTGCAGCCGCGGCCTTGTGCTGATGTGCTTCACAGTGGCTGAGGTGGTAAATCCTGACTCCCATTCATTACTGTGGGTCTACTACTGTCTACTCCCTTGCCATTCTACTTGTATTCGGCTGACCCCCTCCATGGTCAAACAAAAAAATAAAAAACAGGCCCATTACTGCGCTGGCAGAGAGCCTAGTCCTGTGTGTGTGGGTGTGTGTGTGAGTGTGTGTGTGTCCTCACAGTAAATAATAACTGTCTGCTAAAGGAAATTCTTCACTTTCTTGGCTGAGCAGCCCTTCTGGTCAGCATCAATGAAGTGAACCTTGGCAAAGCTTTCCCCAGGCAGCAGTATTTGAATGTTGGGGAGTTTCCACATTCATCATTTTTGACTTGGTGGGTGGCTTAATCACTGTAAATAACATTAGTTTTTATTACTTACACGCTTGCCATTACTTAGAGATGCATTTTAAGTACCACTTATTCTGCCAGTTCTTACCCTGGCTCGAGCTGCTGTGTAGAGGCATTCTAACAACCGCAGCCTCACTGCTTTTCATCCTCATTATGTGGGAAGCACCCGTCTTCCTTAAAAACTCCAAGCAACACCTCCATCACTTCACTCTTGAATCATTCAGCACACTTTCAACTATCGGAGTGGAGTTAACTATAATATAGTGTGTGTTTCTCTACAGTATGTTAAATATTAAATCTTGTGGGGATGTTACTAAGAATTCTTTTCATCATTGTATAACTTTTTTTATTTTTATTCGTTTGATGCACAAGTTTAAATGCATTAATTTAACTTTGAATCATTTATGACTCTCTACACTGGCTTCACACAGCTATCACATAGAAAGCGTGGTCTGAGAACCATTTAGAACAAGCACCAAGTGTAAATTTCAATGAAGAGAACCTGATATTTGCCAAAAAATAGAAGCAGAGATATGCAGTAGGGATGTATAGTCGGGGTGTGTGAACGAAAAGTGGGAAAACAAACTGTATGAGACTGTGGTGCAGTGTTCCAGGTGAGACTCAAAACCCCACCCATGTCTTCCACAATGAACGTTTATTATATTAACACAAATTTCACTTCAGGCCATATTCACTGACTTCACCTGTGATGACATCACTGCGAGGTTGCATTTGTTGTATGTGTATGAAAATCAGGCCTGTTGTAAATATGGAATGACCTCAGGTTTAAACTGTCTGTTGTCTGTCTTGAGTAAGTTCATTTTTAGACTTCACTGTGTGATTTTGTCGATTGTTGAACAGTTTTGTGAACACCTTCTGGAGTATGCATTTACTGTTCTGAAAACTGGAACATGGTTTTAGAGTTATAGTCACATTCTCAAAACTGTTTTTTTGGTTTGCTATGATGTGTGGAGAGAAACTTTGAGAGGTGCACTATTTTCTACAGAACTACACCCTCATTCACTATAAAGGGAGTGTAGTTTGGTGAAGAATTAGTTCAGAATGCGAAATACCCAAGTACTTACCAAAAGTTACCTACAGTAAACCGATTCTGCATTGCATAAGGTGCACACAACCTTAGTCTTGTCGATGCCACCATTGGGAAGCTTCTTAAAAATGAATTTTCCCTGAAGCAAGCCTTGCGGCTTTGTGGCTGCATCCATGATAGACTATCACGTTTGGTGTGGTAGTTTGCGTAGAGGTTCAAAAACCGAATCGCCCCCTGCAGTTGCAATTCGGCTATTTATACATCTGCACTAAAATATCACGGTAAAAGTCATCAGTTTGCTTATTATAGGACTCAGCTCTAAAGCCAATTTTGATAATAGATAGCCACTAGATAATATAGAACTTTATTAATCGTGAAGGATATTCTTGTGCCAGAGATTGATCAAAAACTACAAGAACATAAGAATAAAAACAACTGAGTGATACATGTAAAGTGTATAAGGAGTAAATGCTAACACCAGTGCCTGTCCAAAACCCAAATATTTAAAATTTACAATAATATCAAAACATAGAGAAAAAAAAGCGAATCCTCCTCCTGAAGTGATTTACCCATGATCAAAACTGTTGTTGATTAATTATCTGTTGATTACCTAGTTGACTCAGATCTGGTATTAACACACATCTTTGTGTGATGAAAGGTAGACACATGTTATTTTGATGCTCCACCACGGTTGACTGCAAATCAACTTCCCTGTGGAGACAATTAAATTACGAAACAAAATCTAAACCACGGCTGCCTCTCTCCCTCTTATTCCCTATCTTCCACCTCCCTGACCCCCCCGTCATCCTCCCCCCTTTGTATCTCTGTGTGTTTTATCTCCTGTTTATTCTGTTAGATAAAGACACTGGCGTAGATAACAGACACAATGTCAGTGCAACATTGGTTCCGGCGCTCTTTATCACTCGCAACTTCTCTGAGGTATATAAGTGGGTCACTTTTGCCTTTCCTCCACCTTTCTTCACCAACCTCCCTCCATCGTGACATACCTCCTCTCCACTGCGGTAGATGAGCAGGTCAAAGGGAATGGCAGCCACCATGTCAATGAGGAACCAGCCTTTAAAGTAGTGGACGGCGATACGCACCGGGTGGCTCACCACCTCATCGTTAGCATTCACATATGTTGTCCTGAGAGGAAGAGTGCAGATAATATCAATGTATATAACGTATAAAAAGGGTGCTGACAATCAAAATTGGTTTTCTAATACTTTTAACTACTTTATCATATCATGTTACCGCAACTGCAACCACTATTATTTCTACTAATGCTATTACTGGTGTTTCTTCTTTTACAACCAGCTTTAATAACACATAAATGAACACAGAGCACTAGATTTGGGAATTAGACTCGTAGCATTGTTGTATTTACTAGGACTAATTTGACCAGATAATGCTGCAGCAACAAACGACTCTGCTACAATCGTTAATGCTGCTAAATCTGTGTCATCTGTGTCAGTTCAGACCTGAAGTTGATTAGGATGTCAATAATGAACATGATGTCCACGATGAGGTCCACCACGTTGAGAGGAGAGCAGGAGTAAATACAACTCTGCAACTGCAAGGCTACCTCTTCCTGAGAGGAGAGGAGAGGAGAGGAGAGGAGAGGAGAGGAGAGGAGAGGAGAGGAGAGGAGAGGAGAGGAGAGGAGAGGAGAGGAGAGGAGAGGAGAGGAGAGGAGAGGAGAGGAGAGGAGAGGAGAGGAGAGGAGAGGAGAGAATTATAATTTAATGATGCTCTAAAAATAGAACAACAGTGTGTGAATGGATTTGCATATAGTGTGTGTGTGTACAGTAAAACAAAAAAAACATAAAAAAATGGCACAAAAACTGTTCTCAGCAGGATAAGAGAAAAGCATAAGTCAACAGTAAAAAAAACTGTAGTAGACTCCTTTTTTATTTTACTATTGTTCTAAACAACATTATCTATATTTGTCTGATAAAAGGCATCCTTGTTCATCGTTGTGTTGTTTCTGATTGTGTTCTTGTCTTATGAATGTTTCTCGTTCTCAGGTATCTGTTGGAAAAAGAGATCTTAATCTCAGTGAGAGTGCCTGATTAATAAAGATTAAAGAAAATAAATCCTCACATTACACTTGTTTTCTGCTCTGCTCAAAGTTGATGTGTAAAGATACGGCTGATTTAATATTTCCTGTAGCGGGTGTGCTTCACACCAAATGTGATTTAGAGTGTGTTGTGTGTTTAAAGTGTGTGGCTGTGGTGGGACGTTACTGCAAATCCAATATAAGAAAGTTTGACAGCGTTATTAAAAGGAAACTTTATCCAGTTAATCTTAAAACAGACAAATGTGACATTTTCTAACCTTTATGTGTTTGGAAACTTTGTGAGCATGAAATAGATTTTGTACATGCTTGAGAGAGAGAGAGAGGCCACACGTGTACAGTATGTGTATCTGTGTATGTGATATCAGTTCTACCCATATTACATCTAGTATTATGCATCCTGGGAGATAAGCACTCAAGCTTCTAACCAAACAAGTTAACTCTACACTGCTGTGTGTTTTCTCTTCACACAAAGTCAGTATTGGGCCAATGGTTTGATTCTAACCCTAGTTTAGACCCACCTGGTCGTTTAGGAGGAAGGCGGCTGAGTAGGGTGTCAGGATGGCGGTGTAGATGACCAGCAACAGGATGAGCCAGTCCCACACCGCCTTGAAGGGGCTGTAGTGCAACACCGTCCACTTGTGGATGCGAGGAGCCTGGAGCTTGTACTCTGGCAACACATCTGCACCGAGAGACAGCACCTAGTAGAGAGGGGAACAGAGCAGCAATCAGATGCTGAATAATAGACAGGGAAGGAAGGATGGGAGCAAAGGGAGAGAGAAGAAGGATTGAGAGAAAGACAAATAGAGTGATAAAAGGTTGAGAATGACGGGAGGTGGAGAGAAAACGTGAAGAAAAAAAACAACACAAAGGGGGGAAAGAGAAGGGAAAGAAGGACTGAAAAGCTAACTGTGTACATAAAGCAGGAGTGTGATGAAAAATGAGTTGACAAACCGTGCGCACACACACACACACAGCCTGAGTGCATATAGCAGCTCCATAAAATATACATTGACTTCCATGACATGTGTGCTGTGCTGTGGCTACAACAACAACATTTTGCAATTACAGCAATAGAGCCAGTGTCCACTGAAGATGACGAGAGCTGTTCTGAAGGCGCTGACCCTCTTAAGGTAACCCTCCCAGCATGATCCCCCACTTACTCACACTTACACACACACATAGATTCAAGGTATGCAAACACACAACAATGCATAGATATATGCATATAAACCGGGATTCCAGTCACATGTTGTTTCTATGACGCGAGGGCTTTGACTCAAATGTGACAAGGTACTGCTTATAAGCGTGCGCACACACACGCACGCACACACACACACACACACACACACACACACACACACACACACACACACACACACACACACACACACACACACACACACACACACACACACACACACACACACACTTTCCTCTGTCTCCCCCCTCACATGCAAGCACATTAAAACACAAACACACAGCAGGAATGAAATGTTGTGTATTATGATGCGATTCTAAGTAGCTTTACTTGCAGTACTGTATTCTGCATTCAGCCTGGGCGAGAGCAGGAATGAATCAGTACAAAGAGGCATTGGCACAGCCTTCCTTGTGTCTCTGCTTAATAGATTCACACAGTGATCTGCAGAAGCTCAGCTGCCATGCTGAAAGCACGGACAGAAAAAAACACTGAGCATCGGAACGCAAGTGACAAAACCACAAGTGAGCTTTGGCTGAGTTTGTGCACCGTACTCACACAGACAGCATTCTGTAGGCACCGACAAACAGTGGAGCCAATCAATGCGGAAATGGATTCCAATCAAGGTGGCTCGCAAATATTAACGCTGCCATGTGGTGACATGTATCAATTCATGTGTCACAAGGTCTCCCTCGTGTCAAAAACGATATAATGCCATCTAATACAACACTGTCGACTCTGGACTAGAGGCGAATCACTTCCTCTCTGACAGTCTCTAAAAAAAGATCATAAGCTTTACAGAGATAGTGCACCATTTACAATGTGTGTGTGTGTGTGTAGATATTATAGCCCATTTTATGCATAGGCTCCCAGTTTTATGGGGAAGAAGGAATTAATAAGCTCAAATTCAAAAACTGAGTGGTTGTATTTCATATTTGGCTGCAGATCCTGTGCAATCACTGACTGTCTGAAGTCTCTGAGCCTCTGACATCAGCAGGCTCTGTGTCTATGCTGGTAAATGGGGAGGAAACATATAAAGGACAGTAAGAGTACAAGGTAAATCAATAACAGAAAGTCTAGTTTGTGATTGAGATATTGTACGGAGTCTTGTATTCCCTGATGTCATACACATGCTCGTGAATCTTCCCTCACCTCTGGGTTTTTATTTGATTCACTCCATTTAGCTTTTATCACTCTTTACTCCACCTTCTCTTCTTCTCGTTTGCCGCTGCCCTCCCCTTGACCTGTAAAATCTTTCTTCTGTTCCAATTTCATCTTTTTCTTGCCTCTGTGTGTCTGTCCTCTGTCCAGCAATGCTCGCTCCACCTTTCCTTCTCTTCCTCCACAGAGCCAGCAGCCTGGTCACTTCTCATTTGTCCTGTTACCTATTACCATTCATCCTGCCTCCCGTCTCACCCTCCTTTCTTCTCCCGTGTGATAGGCCGGTTTTTCATTCCCTCCGCCTCCCTCTCTTCCTCTTATTCACTCCCCATCTTCCTCTTTTTTAACTCAAAGTCACTTTTCCTCCTTCATGCTTTTATTCTTTCTTTCTTCCCTCACACTTTCATTATCGATCCATTCCACCCACTATGGCTCAATGATTAAACCAAACATGGGGTAAGTGAGGATCTCATATCCCTCAGAAGTTGTTCTTAATGATAGCGAAATTTGGCAAAAACACATTTGCTTGATATATTAAAGACAGGCAGGAACTATTTCTGCTTATCCTCTCTGTAGTTGAGCCAGTTGTTTCATATTTAAGCAGCTCTTCATAATTCTGGTTTATTTTCAGGCTTTCATGTACATCTTTATACAAGCAAAGTTACACTAGAACATAGAACATACTTGTATACATTATCTAATGGATAATTATGATTTTAGTGTTCTCTCTTGATCTAAACTGTCTTTATTTCTTCTGTGGAGAGTACAGTAATTAACAAACATAGCACATGACATACAGTACACGATCTCTACACAGACAGCAGTGTTTTTTTACCCTATTGACTGACTTGTGTTTGCCTCTTCAATAACCGGTGCAGTTGCTGTTTTCATTATGTTGTCTTTAAAATGCTAATCTTTCCAAGAGCTGTCAAAATGAAAAGGATCGTTTTCTGCAATCTATCAAAATGAATAATAATCACCATCTGAACGTCAGGTTTTTCTACAGAGTTTGCTTGTGGTGGCTGTAGTGAAGTTCATCAGAGTTTCTCAGGGGTCTTCGTGCATCAGTAGTCCTCAGATAAACTAAATATCTGAGGGGCTGATCAGAGTTAGCAGCTGTGGGAACCTTCCAGAGCTTCTGAGAGCTGCATCTGAACTGCAGGCAGGAACCTTCATCAGCTGTGTTTACTCCAAATCTGTTTAGGATGTTTTTAGTTTAACAAACACAGTCTCAAAAATAAGACTGTAGCTGTTAGAAAAGGCAAAAACACACAGTGTCTCTCACAGTTATCAAAGAGACATAAACACATCTTTACAAGCATCAGCTTCTGTCACACTGCAGGAAACTGTTGCATTGTCACCGCCTGCCTTCGATTACTGAGTTTGTTTGTTTTTTCAGGTTTGATGATTTTAATGATTTAGTTTTTTTGATTGGCGTTTTCTCTCATGCAATAATTCTCATTATTGTAGGTACTGTATTACAAAGAAATCTGTATCATGGCATGCACCCATAAGCACGCATCTGTGTGAGCTTCACACGGACACAGCCCTGTAGTTCAGTTAAGTGCCCCTCTCAGCTGTGCATCCCCTCCTGGAGTATCTTGCGGGTTATTTTTAGCCATCTGTGTAAAACTAAAAAACACTGCCATAAGGACCACTGAAAGTGCAGATGTCGAGACACATTTAAGCACAGATAGGGCAGAGTTGTGTTTGGGGGCAGCACTACAAGGGGAGGACTTGGGGCAATGGGTGGGTGGGGGGTGGGGGTCCGTCTGTGCTATCAAGATGATGCTTTTCGCACTTCGCACCCCACAACATGTTTCCTTCTGTCATCAGTGGAATCGCTGGTCCAGCATCAGCCCATTTCCCACATCATCTCAGCTGGAGTTTGACATTTATCCCTGAAACTGATGGGATTTGCCTGGACTGCATATGTGAATTTTCTAATTATTTATTTATAATTAATTAAATTACACATTCAATCAAAGTATTGATCAAAGTGATGGTATAGTAAAGTAAAATGAAGACATTATTGTTTTTTTTATTTTTATTCAAGAGTCAAATTCAAATACAGGCCGAAGTTCAGGATGTCCATTAGACTGCTGTAGTGTCAAATCTATTTCATATGACACGGTGTGGTTTAGACTGTCAGAAGAGCAGACAACCGAACAAGAAGAGAGGACTTGTGACAAGTGACGGATCAAAGTTAAACCGAAAATGTCAGATACATGGTATGCACCTGCTAAACCATAAATACTGTCATATTCTCTTTATTTCCTGCAAATGTCACTTTTTTTATACAAATATTAAGGAAAAGAGTATGTGGGATTTCTTTGGCTGGAGAGTAAATACTACACAGAGGAAAATTAAAAGGAAGACGGTGAGAAGATTCTCTCCTGAAAGTTTTCTCTGTGTAACTGATGAATTTAGGAAAGGAGCCACTATTACAAAGCAGTGGGGAGCCAGACAAGGTTACAGTACTGACCGAGGACTCTGAAGGTGATGACTCACATTTTTACAGGCAACTAAGTTTAAATAGCACATACACCCACACCTGGGAGCTGTTTAGTACATCTGCAGTCCTATGAACGGATGATGACTGAACAGCCAAAGCAATTTCCATCATTAATATTCAGTCAAATGTTTTATTGGTGCAGAAGACTGAGCCACAGGCAGATAGGATGCACACACAGCTGCAGAGGTTCATACAGACTGTTAGTTCAAAAGTCAAAATGAACTTTCTTTCTGTCTCTTTTACACTTCCAAGAAAAACAGTTTGTTATCTTGTGAGGTGGAATTTGCAACACAAGTCAAAGTGCTTCTAACATGGAGATTTTTCCTTTAGTAAGTACCAGACAGAATTTGAAAATGTCTTTGTCAACTTTCTTTAGACCCCACAGCACCTTTCAGCTCTCTGTAGTCACACTGTAGCTATATTAAACCTGACACCCTGCCTGCCTCTTGAAAACTTTGAGCAGGTCTCAGAGGGGAGCGGACAAAAAAAAAAAAAAGAAAGTGCAGGGCATGAGGTTAACGGCAGCTGAAAGCAGTCAGGCAGCACGGACCATCCATCTGCTTGGTAGGGGTGTTGATGGTTTTGGGAGGCTTCCATTTCTCACATTGTGTGAAACAATTACAGTCCAAACATGCCAACAAATGGATACAGAAACTAATATAAAAAACTCCTCTGAGCTCAGTTATAGTGAGATTTTAACCAGGCATTAATTACCATCTTCTCAACTGAAGCCTTATTCCAGTTTAGAATGAAGGAGTTGGACCAAGAACACTTTCAATCAACGGTATTCCAATGGCTCAAAGCATCATGGGAGTGCGTGCCATATAAAGAAATGCTCTCTTCACTCCCTGTGGTGTGGTATGAGTCACTTGGTCTAGGTAAAAAGTGTTAGATAGGTTGAGTTTTGAAGTGTCCATTTTTATCCCTGAATGTGTAAAACCTCACACACACACACACACACACACACACACACGTATGCAGACACACTACATGCTACATGCTAACCTGGATGTTAGTGCTCATTAACTGCCTTCTGTTATTCAGTTGTGCTATGAAATACAACACAAACATACACATATCAATGTGTTGCTAGTGCAGCTGATCCAAATGAGAGTCAACACACCCCAATCTTTCAAGTCTTTACATTTTTGGTTTGTATAAATACTGTTTTGGTTTTTTTTTTTTGGATAAATGTGAAAATCAACATTCAAGTATCATCACCTTTTTGAGATGGCAAACTTGTTAGCAAGCAGTTGCTTATTTATTCATGCAGCAGGTGCGAAGCAACGTTATCATTCATTTGGAGCCATGTTTCTGTCCGGTTCAGTTCAGTTCCTGCTCTCTACCAACTCCTGTGGGAAATGTCCGACTCCTCAGCTGCTAAACGCTCACTGTGTTCACCAGCTTGTCTCTATCTGTGTCTGTTTGCTGTTAGCTGCTGAGCAGGTAGTGTACAGTGGGGTTTTTAGAGGCTTTGCTCTGAAAACAGCTGACTGCTACAGTGAAAAAAACAACGTGATGAGAGCGAATAGAGTGAACAGCTACAGCGTTTGGTGATGATTCCCTGTAGGTTCATCACTACGAGTGAAACCTCTAAGATTACACATTGATCTTTGATATATTGTTTTTAGAAAAATAAAATTATAGCCACTTTCTATATTTTAAGCCCAGATTTTAGTTTAAATAAAAACCTTATTTACAGATATAGAGAAATATATATGTTTTAAAGAAAAATAGCCAACAAAAATGTTTTTCAGGTGCAGGTAAAACTACAAAGGTTCACTCAATAGTTTATTAATGTACTTTCATACTGGTGTGTACTTGAATGTCTTGGAATGTGTATAAGTGCGTTTGTGTGTGTGTGTGTGTGTGTGAGAATGCACGCATGTACTATATGTACAGTGTATGCACAAGTGCACGTCTTTCAGTTCCTATTTGTTCAGTGCATGTATGTATAGTTATAATCGAGATTAATACCATAATCATGAGCAGTGAGCCATGCAGTGCAGAAGTGATAAAACCTCACACATACTTACTATGCAGTGTGTGTGTGTGTGTGTGTGTGTGTGTGTGGTGCTCTACCTCAGGGCAAAGTGTTAATCATCAGTATTACATCACCAGTTTGACATAAGATTTGTTGGATGGAGAAACAGGGGGATGAATACAGCATACAGAAAGGCAAAGAAAAATGAGAAAAGGATTGGAAATAAGAGTGATAAAGGTGAAAGAAGTATTATAATCATAATGCTGTATTACACACACACACACACACACACAGTTGTAAAGTAGAGAGTCAGTGTGTTCGTATGTGTGGAATATGAGGATGTCGTCAGCAGCTCAAAGATGCTCTGCCATCTTTCTTTGGTTTTGTTCAGTTCATTCATTATTCATGTTATCTCTCAGTCTTGCTTGTTGCTTTATTTAAAGTCAAATGGAGCAAATACATAAACTTAAGTTAGGTTTTAAAGTTTTTCTTTGTCTCTTACAGCTCCCTCACATTTCTTTCTGACTGGAAAGCTTCTGCAAACATGATCAATATATTTCACGATTAGGCACTGGTCAATGTATACATAATCAAACAGCTCTGCTCATTCATGTCCAGAGCCTGGCCTGGCAAGCAGGACCCTCAAACAACAGCGAAAGAAGTACATGAAAATTTCAGAGGCTTCAATTTCTACTGTAAACACAGCAGCCTGCTAACCACCAGCACTCAAGAGCATGCAGCTATTATTTTGGGAGCAATAGCACATATGTGTTTGATATCCATTTAATAATGCAATATCAAATCATGTCTGTTTGGTAAAGGTGTATATGCACACGTAGCTCCTACTGGGAGACTGACTCAATATATCGAACAACCGCGCACAAACAAACAAACAAACAAACTCATATATCCTTTATACCGTGAAGACATTAAATCCCTGTTCAAATGCATTTATGATCCAAGCCACCTCTGGAGGAGGTGAGGGACACATTACCTGGAAGAAATCCACCCGTAAAAAAACATGGAAATCAAACAGGTGGCAGAGCATTATATGGCTGTCAGTAATGATTGTTAGGATGCTGCAGGATGAAGGACAGGTGTTCACTGTCACTTTCAAAGGATGGAAATATCACAGTCTGTATCCTGGAGTGGCATATGGAATGAGAGCTTGCCTTCCAGAGTGTTTTTACACAAATGCATTGATTCATAGCATACATGGTGTAAAGGAGAAGAAACATACATACAGATATATATACATGTGAAGCGCACGCGCACACACACACACACACACACACACACACACACACACACACACACACACACACCCCACACTTGCTCGCCTGAACTTAAGCCTGTCAGCTAAATGGACAAATCCCAACCTAACCTTTTCTTGGCCTTGTTCTTATACTTGCATGTCAAATAAATAACTGGAGGACTTTTTCCTCTTATAACACAAACACACTAACATGCAGATAACTGTGCCGGCACACTCATGCACACACACATGAGGATGTAAGGTTTTGCCATTAGCCGGCGGCTCATCTTTCATATCAATAGACTAGTGTGATATTATTACATGGTGTCGGCTGATAAATTCGGCTTTTCAGAGAACAGCTAATGCCGTCTGTACAATGAAGAGGGGAAAAAGTATATATGAACGAATGCACAAAGATCTGCCAGAACATGGATACAATCCTGTGGTCTGTCAAATCAATCGAAAGAGCCTTGATATCTTTTTAAACGAATGGCTGCTGGTTTCAAAGTAAAAACACACTGTATGCAAGCAAAAAGTGAATAATGTTTAAAGGAAATAATCTCACAGGAGAAAATAGTTTTAGATTTTTCTTATCCCCGTTTTGCCACAAAGCTGCGCCGTTTTTGCCCACGAGGGCACCTCTTGATTTGGTTTCTAAATCCTCTAAGCCAAAGCAGCACTCAGCTGCAGATTTATTTTTCTTTTAGATATAAAAGGGACTTAAGTCTTTCATTTTCATTTGTTCCTCAGACAGGGGTCATTTCATTTCACATCAGAAATTTACCTACTGTAGTTCGATACCTACTCTGTAGTTTTTAAGGAAAAGAAACCACTAAATTCAAAGAATATCCCACATTGCTTGTTTTTGTCCAAAGTATTAATAAACCTTGTTTTTGCAATGTCAGTATTGTTGACCATCATGCCCTACAGAACAAGCTGTGTTTAAGTGTGTGTGTATATGAGTATTGTACAGGCCTACTGTATTTGTATCTAGGTTTATGATTACAAATATGTATGCCTGTATGTGTGTGTGTGTGTGTGTCTGTGCATGCCAAGTATTCATCACATTGCTCTGACATAGATCTGTTTACGCAGTCATGTTGTGGAGACTTGCCTCCCTTATGGAGACAAAAAGTAAGTCCCCTTAATGTAAATCACTGATTTTAAGGACTTGGTTTAAAGTTAAGTCGAGGTAATGTCCTCTGAAGTGATGGAAACACGACTGTGTGTGTGTGTGTATATCAGTTTGATATCTGCCTGCCACCTTGATTGCCTTCTTGGCTGACCTTTTTTCTCTCTAGCTCTGACAGTTCCAATAAAGACATAACAAAGGAGCATATTTCCTCAGCCCTGATTTCTCTCCCTCCACCTCTCTCCTACATCTCCTCACCGCAGCCTTCTCCTCCAATATTCATCAGCACCATCAGCGCTTAGGGAGGTTGCTCCCCTTCTCTCTGGCGATGTCTCCCTCTCCATCTCTCTCCGAGATCTCATCTCACTCTATCTCTGTTTCTCGTTTTACCCTTTCTGAGTCTTTGTCTTGATCTTCCTCTGCCTCCATCTCTGCCCCCTTCCTGTGCAGAGGGAACTTGAAAGATGAATGCTGTACACACAACTGCTGTAGGGCTGATGACATACGGTCTGCACACACACAAAAGTGTTATTCTACAGCACAAGGAGTCTTCTGAGTCGACTCTCATCTTAAGTTTTTAATCTCCTCTCTCTGTCTGAGAAGCTGCCTTCATCTACTAGTATTCAAACCAGAGATATGGTGGTTTTGACTCCAGAAACTGCAGTTTAACTATCAGGGGATTTAATCTGTGTTGACGAGAGCAAACGTCTTGAAAGAACCCCCCACCCCTGCCTAATTGCTTTTTGGGACACATTTTTGCTGCATTATGCAGGTTTGCAGAAAAAAAATAAACACATTAGGCTAAAATATCCGACACTGCTGAGCACACATCTTGCAATATTGATGGGACAGTGTAGTACAGTAGTACAGAGCTATAGCTGCTGTTCATGTGGCTTTAAAGGGAGATGCATGTGATCAGAGGATGCCATCATGCATTAGATTCAAACTATGGAATCAGGGCACTTGAATAAAATATGCTGATGTGTGGAGCCACAGAGGGACACACGCTCACTCAGTGGAAGACTGATGGTATGCTCCATGCTTTTTAAAACAATTCTCTGTTGGTATAAGTCAGTGCTTCTCAAATAGTGGGCCGATGCCAGGGGGGCGCGTGTGTGACACTGGGGAACATGCTTTTTTTTTTTTACCATACTAGAATAAAGTGTAATTGCACATCCACTACAGTAGTTGGCAGTGGCATGCTCATTGTCAGAGTGTGCGCGGGGAGTATTAACTCTATGGTGTAGGGTGTAGGTGTGTTTACTATGTCTATAAATGCTGGCAGCGGACAGCATGAAGCCAAATCAAATTAAGGTGCCACTTAAAGACATTACACCCCTTTTTATTAATATGGATATAATGTTATGCAGAGGTGTACTTATAACAGTTTAACAGACAAATGATAGTTATAGTCATGGGGGGGTATAAGTAAACAATGTAACATAAATGTTCTGTTTTGAAAATCATGAGGTGCATGCTGGGAGAATTATGACTGCTGTGAAACTATGACTTTGACCCGTTATAGTGCACTACTTCCACAGAGGTTAAGAGGGGAAGCAGGGCTGAAGACGGTGGAGGGGATGGATAACAGGATTTAGGCCAGCGCTCTCTATGGTTGAATGGGCTCACTGCATGTCTACATAAGAGCTGCTTGACCGAGCAATCATCATGTACACTCCATTGTTGGACCACAACTGTTTTGCATATGTGCAGCCGTTACACTGTGAGTATAAGCGTGAGTTCACTAGTTCACAGTAAAAAGGATCATCTGTGCATGACACCCATGTAAATCAGTGTGTGAGAGACTGTTGTGGTGTGGGTGTGTAATCTTTGCGTGTGTGTGTGTGTGGTCTGCTGTGGACTCCAGGGAGGCTGAGAGAAGGAATCACCTGTGACATCATTTGTAGCATGTACATAAATACAGAGGTTGAACGCACACGCAACACACACACAATGCTGCTCACATGTGATGGGGTTCCTCTGGGATCAGTATGTGGGTACGAGGCTTGTCTCTCTGTCTCATAGCCCATTGCTTCACTAAAGCACCGTTCTAATTCACAGATTATTATCCAAGTCACTGACATCTCAGAAACACATACACACACACACACACACACACACTTATTCACACACTAGCATGCACAGCGATGGATGCGCACATACACATGTCTATGAATGAGCCTGGAAAATCATCTGAGAAACTGAATCCAACAAATAGAGGTTTTTAAAATATTAACCCCAAATCATCACCCAGTTACCTCTGTATCAGTCACAATCCTGGCTTTATATCACCATGTGGCCTCGGAATTGTACTATGATGTTTTAAAAAGCTAAATACATAGAACAAAAAAAAAAGATCATAAAACAGCACCAGTTTTTGTGACCTCCTGACCAGGTTAGGGTCTTGAGTCTTGATTCTTGAGTACCTACCCAGATGTGGCCATAGCTTAATTCTTTGACTACTTTACTCATTCTTTGATCACATACAGTACCGCTCATTCCCTTGAATGGGAAGGTGTGTCCAAATCTTTGACCGGTACTGTATTTCCTGATGGAAATTAGGAAATATTTCTAATTATGGACTTAATTTAATTAAGAAGAGTCAATGTATGCATGGCTCAGTTTGGCATATTTTCAAAATAAAAAAAAAATAAAGGGTAAAACATGTTTATATCCTTCACAGTATTTAAACTTAAACTACACTTGAATATAACTGATTGTATTGGCACAGATATTGAGAAATGATACCCAGCTGTACTACTGACTTAAATTCTTTTCAAGTTGCAGCATTACAAACTTCAAACATCTTTGTAAAGCTCAAAGTTTGTGAAAGGCGACCTCCTTCAACTTAATTTTAATGAAATCTAACCTCTATATCTTGATAATCATCTGTAATTTGTTGTATCTGATGATTTAATTTCCCTCCGGGGATTAATAAAGTCAGCTATCTATCTATCTATCTATCTGATTTCCATATATGCATTCCATTATTTTACAACTTTTTGTTTATTCATGGAACATAAACTGCACTTCTTAAGAGATCTGAAAAGAGATTTTAAACCACTCAGATCTTGTGTGGCAGGGATGAGTTTTACAAATTCATGGGATCATGTGGTCGGTTTAAATGTGGCAGAAGAAGAGTGTGGGATGAGTTATTTAAAGTGTCGAGAAAACTACTGTGTGTGAGTGTTGACAGCTGAGACACGGCAACAGTTTGGAATCAGCTGTAACTGCAAGAGAAAATGTTTTATAGATTACACCAACATTCTCATGTCTGTAGGTGTCTCATGTTAGATGATACGAACCGTGACAACTGCCAACATCCCTCTATGTATGACTATGTAAACCAAACCAATCAAGCATTTCACTAAAGTATGACATGACAAAATACAAAAATGTTTATTCCCAAAACATATTTGGGAAGTGATATCAGAAGAATTTACATAATAATGCAGGGAGCAACTGTGAAGTGGCTGTGATGGCTCAGAAACCAGACTGGATCTGTGTTGTTTCCTCTCACTCTCTACCACTCCATCACTCTCTACCACTCTATCACTCTCTGTCCTTCTCACTTTTTCTTATTGTTTCTATTAACAGAAGAACGCAGTTTGGTCAGTCTGTAAAATATCAAATTCTCTGACTTCAGGGGAAGGTTCTGGGTAACATTTAAGTAATCTTTCCTAGTGGAAAAGTCTCATAGCACCACACAGAAATCACCTTTTCTTTCTCTGCGTCCCTCCTTCTCTCACTCCCCCTTCTCCTCTCCCCCACCTTCCCCTTTTAGTCTCCTCTCACCACAAAAATACAGCTCTCTCACAGTTGGGTGACAGAGGCGGGGTGCATATTAAGTCTTCTCAGAAGGATTCTTAATCCCAGCCAAGCTGAGCCGAGCCAGAAAATCACACAGAAGAGATATCGGTGTGACCCCCCCAAAGCTTTGCTCGTCATTATCAACACCTCCACTTTGGTGAGGGCTAAGCTCCTCGTGATGTATGTGTGCGCACACACACACACACACACACACATTTATACACATGTGAGGAAATAACGAGTATATATATCCATAGACAAATTAAGACGTACAGGAAAGCACCCACACATGCAACCATACTGACAGCAACAAATTAAGCTAAATTAAGAATAACTGCTCACCTCAAGCATATATTAATAGTTGCATTTAGCATCTCCATTAGTCTAGAAAAACTTGTGATCTGAAAAACAATGTTCAGCTCTTCAAAATATTTCCACTTAGGAAAAAGTGCAGCAGTGGTTTAATAATGTAGCAAGAAGTGGACCTCTACAACGGCAGTACACACTCATGGACACACACATCAGGGCTGGCAGGGAGAACAGTGTGCCTTTACAAATCGCCTTCAGGCATGTTGTACTGTAGAATATGTGGGAGTCCGGGAACGCCAGAGTTACACTACCTCACCCTCCCTCTGCGGATCAGCATTTCTTCAGAACAACATGAGTTTTCCAGGTTGCTCAGCTTTATCAGGAATAAATGGAGTGGTGCCGACTGTGGCTCCGGCTGCTGTGATCCCAATTTTTGCTACTATTATCTCCCTGCACACAGAGTAAACAAACCAATAAAAAAATCAGCGATATGTTGTGAAGCTGTCAGCAAGAAAATCATATATATATGGGTTTCTGTGGGCTGATGTGAGTCAGACTGAGGGCCCTTGAGATAAAAATGTATTCCTGTGCTATCATGACATATGTAAGTCACATATTTTTTGATTGTAAGGTATGAAGCAAGCTGCTCATTGAAACTGACAGACTGCATGAATCGTGTGGTAGCAACAAAGGCGGACATCATGGAGGTAGTTTCTGGTTAGTAACTGCTGGCACTACACAGAGGATACTGTACACACAGAGATACTGTAGAATTGTGAGGGTGGATCTTCTTAATTGCTTCAAAAAAAAACACATCTCATGTAATGTGGATCCACGACTGCGTCCTATTTCTGGGTTTGCCAAATTCTTGCATAACTTTTAACACTGGCAGCAGGTACATTTAAAACTAAGGGTGCTTTCAGGTGTCAAACAGGGCCTGTCTGAAAACTGTGTAGGAGGAAGAGAGAATGAGAGAGAGAGAGAGAAAGAGGGAGAGACTGAGCCAAAATTGGATATCTGACTGCCAGTCTGTGATCACGACTACATACTCTGCAGAGTAGGGTGAAAATGTGCTCCCTGTGTGACTATTGATCCGTGACTATTGGATGGATCTGAGAGATGAGAGACAAAAAGATCTAACCTCAATTTGTCATTTGTATTTCTTTGTGTGTATATATATACAATCAGAACTAAATGTTTCTGGTCAGTGAGCTTCAGTCGCTGTTTCTATTGTCTTTGCTGTCGACTCATTGGTTGTCAAATGAGGCAAACTAACAGGCTGTCTGATTGTTGGACTTTGCTGCATCACTTTTTAATTCTATCTAAACTCAACTTTAGCTAACTGTACCAACAACTGACTATTGTACAAGTTTGTGGCCAATTCAGTTGGTCACCAAACTCCTATTGTAACCACAGATCTAGTTAGCAATCATGCTTTCATTCATATACACAGTAATCAATTTAAATTAAAGTAATTAAAGTACTTTAAGTAATTAAAGTACATATGGTAGTAATCCTTACAGGTCAGAGGTCAAGGTCAAAGGCAGAACATAACCCTGTGACTAAGAGTGATGTAATGCCTTGCTCAAGAACAAATTTTTTTATGAAAGTCAAGGTCCCTGAACCTTATACTAGGACACATTACTACTGAACCTATAACCCTATGGAACACACCGTTGTTTTTATTATTTTAATATAATACAGCTCAAAGCCTTTAACTTTATACCAACCACGTTTACACCACTTTACACCAATCACATTTATTTTTACTCATCACATTCCTGTTTTCTCAATGCTGAATAATCAGTCTGATGTTTCTTGGATCAAAATGAGCCTTAAAACCACTCAGTCACCTACTTAAAAAAAAGCATGCGCTAAGTTAAGGACCCACGTTTCATTATGTCTTACTTAGTATTGTTATACTTCTGATGTGCATATTTGTCATTGCCCAAACTAAAAGTGAATTAATTCTACTTAACTTTTAGTTGACTCTCTTTTTATTAGAAACAATAGACGTAGGACAGTGGCTTCACTTTGTATTTGGCCCTCATTGTCCTGCTGGCTAAGCTGACATGATAGAAAGTGACTTTGTTTAGCCTGGAGAAACTGCAGGCTAAAGAACAAACCCAACAACAACAACATGAAAGCACTGATATCAACGCTTGAGCAGAACAAGATCCAACTGTCAAATGTTCCTATAATATACCGTTGTATTTTTTTTAAGGGAAATACTTCTGTTTGCAATACTTTTAAGCCTGGCTGCTTGTACTTTGGTGAAGATTTCTTTTACTGTATAACTTTGCCTCAAAGTGGACAGATGGGCTGCCTCCACTCTTTTATCTGCAAGCTCATATTAATTTACGCCACCGAGAATGATGTGGAACATTTAAAAAGGTCACTGCAACAGAATCCAGCCTTGTTGTATGCTTCTATTTACGACAATAGTACAGTAAAATATCTCACGAGTCCATACTGCCATAAATTCTTCTGATATGGCTCCGAGCAATGCAGTGACTGAACTTCATGGAGAACAATCTGGGATCTGAAGCATCTACCATTGAGTTTATCAAAAACAAGAAGAGATATAGTACTGTTCTACATAGTCACACTAATCAAACACCAGATAAATGTTTCTTGTGCTACTTCCAGCCTTGACTATCTTACCCTCACACACTCATTACTACACTATGTGTTTCCCCCTTTTTAACTTCTCCACCACCAGATTAGCCTTTCCTTAGTCACCTCAGTGGTGCCTCTCTGTCTCACCTCTCTCTCTTCAGTGGGCAGACGTCGTGGTTGCTCTCTCGCCTCCCACCCGCGGCGGTAAGAGAGCGGCGGGCCAGGCGGGCGCGGCATCAGAGCAGCCGGGCAGCAGGAAAGGCGGCAGTGATCGGTGGCAGTTGCTATGGTGAAGGTCGACTGGCGCAGGAAGACGTTGAGGAGCTTGAGCAGCAACAGCAGGACCATGGTCCTCAGCGGCAGCTCACTGCAGCGGGGTTAGTGTCAGGGTGGCCCCCTGGGTGTCCGTGACCGCCCGCCGCACAAACTGGCGCCAAGATTTCTCTGTGTGGTGTTGCAACATCGAGGAGGTCACGATGCAGAGGCAGCCCAGAAGGCGTAGTGTTGCACAGACAAAGTCTCATGCTTAGTGAAGCTGTCAGACGTCACATGAAAGAGGGGGGATCACTTTATTCCCTCATCTTCTTCACTCTTCCTCGTAGGCTGCTTTTCCCTCAGGCTCGCAAATGGAAGACATCACGGCAATTCAGCAGCCTGTTAAACATCCAACTATTCAACAGCTTCCACCCTGATGCAACTGAACCTCAAGCCTGCCTTCTGTGTCTGCTCTGCCTTCCCTCTGCATGGCTCACATCAGTTCTCAGCTGGCCCACAGTTCCTTATTAAACCACCGCCAGCATCACTTTTTTTTTTTTTTCTTACAACCTCTCAATGAGTTTCTTCGACTGTCTTCCTCCCTGCAGCGTGGCGGCTGACGGCTGCCTGGCTGTTAACTCAATAAATCAGCATGCAACAGAGAGGAAGAGAAGGAGGAGGAGGAGAGAAGAAGACGGCAAAATGAGAGATGCTTTCCATTAGTTGTAGATGGAGACGCGGTGCCGTTCTGCTGCTGCTGGTATTATTATTACTACTGCTACTACTCCAAAAAAGAGAGAGAGGTAGAGAGAGAGAATTACAGAAGAACAGAGAGAGAGAGAGAGAGAGAGCGAGAGAGAGAGAGAGCGAGAGAGAAAGGAGCATGTTCTGTGAAAAGTACTCTGCACAAAAGAGATGAGATGATCTGTTGAGTATAATCAGAGAGGAAGGAATAGAGAGAGAGAGAGAGAGAGAGAGAGAGAGAGAGAGAGAGAGAGAGAGAGAGAGAGAGAGAGAGAGCGGGAGAGAAGGGGGGGGGGGTAATGACATACATGCATACACAGCCAGCATAGCAACGTTGTAGTTCTTTGTATTTTGTGATCATGTTACTGTGTCCACCCAAAAAACAAAACAAAAAAAACAGGGACACTTTACAGCTTCAAGCTTCAAAAAGGTAGCGCTGATCATGAGAATGATTGGGTTCCTGTCACACTATGCAGGTGTCTGTACTGTATGTATGATGTGTATGTGACTGAGACTCAACATTCTCAATACTCACTTTATTTAATGATTTTCTTTTTGTCTCTGGAACAGTGCAAAATATGATATTAAACTGTGGAATTCCTTAAAATTGGAAAGAAAGAAATATGTATTATTATATTATATATGTATTATAATGTATTGTGTTCATTTAGGAACCCCGATATTATCCACAATATATCAGTTTGATACCGTAGGCATACAGACAGACAGATCCAGAGTTGGAGGGAGAATGAGAGGGTCTTGCCCACTGCAGACTGGGTTGTTTATTGGGGCAGAAAAGGCAGGCAGTATTAATGTATTACTGCCCAGCTCAGTGGCTCTGCCTCAGCAACCACACTGTGCAGTTACTGCACGATGGCACAGACGGAGAGAAGGAAACTGCCACGACCGTAGACAGGACAGGGTGCAAGAATTCACAGAAGATTTATAGTAGATGCTGTAGGCGTTGTGGATAGGGTAAAGTTTGTGCGTGCGTGTGTGAGTCGTGTGTGTGTGTGTGTGTGTGTGTGTGGTGTTGCTCCCAGGGAATTTCTCAACCACTATAAATCGCTGTGACAGTTACCCATTCTGCCCTCTGTCCATTAGTGTGTACATGCGTGTGTGCAATGTACATGTCTGTGTGCACATGCTGTAACCATTGTGACAGGTGAAAAGGGACATGTGATGTGTTTTTTAGCTGAGGCTACACAAGTGCACGCACACACACACACACACACACACACACACACACACACACACACACACACACACACACGCACACATTATGCTGGTAAAGGTCACAGAGCAGTTAGGCACTGCTTGGCACAGGCAAGCTCATTATGCTCTGCTAGTATCCTAAAAATAGGCTCAATAAGGAGGTATTTGCTCCGTGCTGCGTCACCCAGGCAGACCCTGTCAGGCTGTGAACAAACCCCTCCTCCTTGAGGCTGTCAGTTCCTAACCACAGCCTAACCTAAGGCATTCATACTCAAGTATTTAATTGGCGAAGCTTGTTGTGGAATGCACACAGGCTGGGAGGAAGATGCCAAGGAGTCTTTACTCAAGACAAAAGCTCTTCTTTACTAATGACAGAGGTTAAGGGGCTTTTTTTGAGTCTCTTAGGAGCTGCCAGAGCTACCAGACGCTTTAGCTCATTTGTGATCATGTGATTGCAGATCATAATTGGAAAACCTTAAGAGCACTTCAGCACACTCATTATTATTATTATTAATATGCTGAAAGTATTGTTGAGGTTGGTATAGTATCTAGCAGTTTGTCTTGTATGTAGTAAATATGCAGATAGCATGGTGAATGAGCTTTTGGTGCTCAGCTGGGTGAGAGCATCATTTCTGTTGCTGTTCAAACTTGGCAAGTATTTATGTGTTTTTTGTTTATTTTTTGTGTGTGTTTTTTTTTGGTTGGGCTGATATGTTATACAGAATATGAATGTTAATATACTATATATTCATACCTTTGAACCTCACGTCCCCATTTACAGATTGGTCTCAGAGTGCAATGTGATTACACTGTGTTTGGATCTCAGATAGCTGTACACACAGCGTGACCACATCCGTAATAAGGAAGTTCACCCAGTAAGGTGAAAGCTCACTTTACTCTGCTTCTTGCTTCTGTTAGCTTAGGCAAGTAGTAGCAAATCAGTAACAAACCCACCAGCCCTGATTATTTGCATATCAAGATGCACGCATGTGCAAGTATCCCGCAGTATCTGAACCCGATGCCTGTGTCCATGTGTTCCGTGTGATTATAAACAATGATTGTGTGTGTTCATGAATGGCTGTGTGTGTGTGTGTGTGTGTGTGCAACAGCTGCTTAGGACCCAGCTGGCTTAGTGATACATTAAACTGATTGTGGATTTGATGGGCTTCTACTGCTACTTATAGGATGTGCACCTGTCCTGGCATTGCTCCACACTGGCACACACTCAAAACCTGCACAAATAAGACAAAAAGTGTCACAAAGCACCTGCAAAGGGTGAAATTCACTACTAACTTCACCTATCACTCTCTAATTAATCATTAGCAGCGAGAGGTATTGTGGTGATCTCTGTACTCTTCTACCAAGCAGACAAACAGTTTTAAAGGCTGCTACAATGCCTTTTCTGTCAGCACAGCTCGTGACTTTGGGGGTAAATACTAGTCTGGGTTTTCTGGGCCAAAGTCCCACACACCCACACCCACACCCACACACACACACATACACACACACACGGCACAACTCCACATAAACACACAAGATTGCCAAACAACACAGAACCAGGAGAAAGAGATGTAAGAAAGACAAGATGAAAGAGATGAATGAAATTAGAAGATGACTTGACGCTGTTTTTTTTGTTTGTTTTTTTTATACATATGGGGGATAGGTTGCCTGGATACAGTGGAGAGAAACTCCCATCTAAATTTAAACCTAGAGAGGAGGAGAGAGAAAAGCAGGTGAAGAGTGAGATGAAAGAGTGAGAGAGAGTAATGGGCATGTGAAAAGAATGACAGAGACGAGAGGTGGAGGGTGATGAAAGAGGACGGGGGACAGAGGAGGACACCGAACGTGAGAGACAGAACACATGCTTCTATAGATACATACAGGGGATGCATGGACTGAAGCAAGGAAGCTAGAAAGGAAATAAAGAAAGGAAAAAAAGAGGGTGAAGGCTAAGAAGTTAAACCCTTACAGTTAAGCCCATCATTAAACACATACTGCCATCAGAGCCAGCAGACGTAAGGAAAAATCCTCTTCTTTTTCTGTTTTTATAAGTGTCTGAGTGAGCCTGTGTGTGCGTGTTCGTGTCTTGAACAGTATGTGTGTGATTCCTCTATCATCTGTTAGTTCCAGGTTGGTTACAAAAACATGGACACACACACACACACACACACACACTAAACACAACCACAGACCCAAAAATCTGCTTTTTCCCAATTAGGGAAACCACAGCTTATGCATTATGCAATAACTTCACACAATGTAATATATTTTCACTTCATTATGTAATAGCCGCATTTAGTAATGCACAGCTTGAATGCAATATGTAATGCTTTTCCGGGCATTTTGTAATCAATTATTAGATATTGCGATGGCTATTACAAAATACGGGACTGATGAAAATGCATTATGTAATAACCAACCAAAATGGATGTCTTCACTCATAAAAACATGTTATAACATTAAAATAATATTAATTGAGAAGCTACTCAACAGAGAACTCTAAATGAGAGTCTATGCAACTTAAGTTATATTATATATAAAACATATTTTTCATACACTATGGCAATTCAAGGTGCTTTACAAAGATTAACATATTTATAAGAACAATAAATAAATAAATAGCGGCAGAGATGAAAACAAAAATAAGTTTAGCACTTTTTTTTTTTTTAATAATCATCTTAACTAAAAGCATCCATGAACAGTACGGTCCTGATTCAAATGTTTTGAGGATGAGATTACTTTTAAGGTTGACGGGCAGTCTGTTCCAGAGATGTGCAGCATCGAGACTTAATGTGGCTTCACCATGTTTAGCCCTGGCACTGGATAGTAACAGTAGTTTCAGATCAAAAAATGATTGATCCAATAAGTGCTGCAGGGGGACTAACAATTAGCGAATCAGCACCACGGGCGGGACTAAAGCCTTTGTCAAGCATTGTTAAGCTGTGTGCCAGAGCCAAGGAAGAGTAAAACAAGGCTGTGCTTATCAAATGTGAATCAAGATCCTGTTAATGCATTGCCCATTTCTCACACTTACTTTCTTCCCGAAAGTAGGCTGAGTCAGACACACACACACGCACACACACACACGCTCTGCCCTGGGGCAGGAGGAGCAACAAATCAATGGTGGCTCTGATGAATGGCTGTGGTTTCCAGATGAAGCATTGCATGATACTGTTGGATGTTACACCAAGCTGGGCTGGGATTGTTTCTATCTGGGAGCCAGCAGCTCCCCTCCCTGGCTGGGAAATCACAGCACAGCGTGTACGTAGCTACATCACCGTGATGACGGAGGAAACTGATGAAGCTTCAGCATTGTGCCTCTCGCTTCCTCTCTGTCTTTGCCTTATTGCCTTGCTGCTCATTCATTTTCTTTACGTGTCTATTTGGTTTATCATTTACCACTGTCTCCTTGACTTCCCTCCTGTACTACAGTGGTGATACATTGAACTAACGACCACTTGCTAAGCAGTGGACTGGCTCAGAAGGGAAGTATAAATGCTTTAAATTGCTTGTTCTACCATGACGGCTTGCACTCAGTAAATGACAGTAGATCTAAATGCCTTGTTGGCAAGATGTCCTCCTGATTCCTCCCGTCTACATGCAGTCATCGTTAACCTGCTCCCTTAAAAGGTCGATCTCAGAGGCATCACCTGACTTATCAGACTAATGGAATAGCACTTATGATGGATCCCCCTATGGGAAATAGCATCAAGAGGTTGATGAAGGCTTCTTAAAATAACTATTGAAACAGGGACATTGGACTCATTCAAGAGGGAGGGGCTCTGCTGGAGACATCTTACATGATTGTAAAAGGTTGTACACGTGTGTATCATTTCAAAGTAAGACACACACCAGACACACCTCAGTGGAGAAGTGGTTGGGGAGGTGGTTGATGATTGTCTGTCCTCCGAATGGCCCGTAACACCTACCGGGGGGGTCGGGAGGCATGAGAGATGTTACAGCCTGTGATTCTTCTTCTCCATTTTACTTTAGAGTTGTATCAAAACATTTTTATGCGGGCAAATCACAAGTGTGTAATGACACAAAATCACTGGCAACACAACATGCGTCATAACTCGCTCAGTCACAAGGGCAACCTTAAACACCCATGATTAATATGATGTCTGTAGGACGGCCACCTTGTAAGCAACCTCCTAGGGTCATGTCAGTGTCAGTACAACACATTAAGGTGATGGACGAACGGTGCGCACCTGGATGAAATCGTCCATCATACCCCCCCCCCCCCCACACACACACACACACACACACACACACACACACCCCTCACCATGTTCTCATGTGCTTTAGGTGGTATATGAAGGGCACATGTCTCCTTCACAAAGCTGCACACTTATGGCCAACATGGTTAAAAACACTGAGGTCATCTTCATTTTTAAACCAACCCGAACCCAAACATTTAGAGGTTTAGACTTCATGAACTGCTTGTCATTACTGACTGCAAGTACTACTGCAATATTGCATTACTGTTGTACCCCAGGTTGACCTCTATCATGAATTCATTATTTATTTATTATCTTCGTTTTTCTTTCTATGTCAACTTTTAATTCATATGAATGCTTGGTTGGTTGTATTTAGGTGAAAGCTGTGGACATGCGGTTCCAACAAATATGGATCAAAATGCTTTTTTAGACATTATATTGACTACTGTAGTGTACCTGCAGGGGAATGAGAGAGTGTGAACATCTTAAATGACACTGCTAGAGGTGTAACGATTCTTACGATGCACAGTTTGGTTTAGACCTCATCTTTTGAGCCACAGTTCTAAGAAATAAGAAAAGAAAAAAAAAAGATTTATTTTTAAATTATTAAATCATTAAATCAACTATAATCAACTATAATTTGGAAAATATCAAGAACATAATGAACGTAGATTACATTTACAAATGAACTTTGCGTAAATTAACTAAGTAAACAAAAATAAATAAATACATTTTCCCCCAGTCTAAACATAAACAAAATCACTGTATTTCTTCTATTTTAGTTTTCTGATCTGCTTCCGTTTGTTCTGGTTGTTACTGCATTACTTCAATGGGGATAAAATCGTTTAATCAATCATAATCTTTCCAAATGTTAATGGAGCCATTTTGTGGGGTTTTTACTTCAGTAATGTAATAAGAGCTCAACAGGCTGTGCAGTGGCAGCGGGCTGGTGGTACTGGAGGAGGAATATTGTGATATCCACGTTGTGAATGTTGGAGGTCAAAACCCTCCCGTAGGTGTCCGGATGGCTTGAGATCGGGTGACCATCAAGTCCGGAGCAATGTATCAATAGTATCGAATTGTTTGTCACCTGTCTGTATATATATGGAAGTTTTTTAACCACCTAGCAGTAGCATCAGGTGATAAAGGCATTCACAAACCCATTCTCTATGCTTCACCATGTACACTCAAGGCACTCTGGCATATAAATACACTAAATATACACATGCATACATGAGCACACCACCATTTGCCATTTGATATGCAGCTTGTTTGCTCTTTTAGTGTGTCTGTGTGTGTGTATGTCTCATGAGACATAAATCACTTTCAATTTATTTGACTTTGAAGTGCAGTATTTCATACTGATTGTATGCCTGGGTATTTGTGTTACACATTAAAATGAGGTTTAGCATACAGTAAATCACCTCTCTCTCTCCCTCCGCTCTCTCTCTCACTCACACACACACACACACACACACACACACACACACACACACACACACACACACTATAATTGTCAAGTTAATGCACACTTTGTGGGATTTCTTTCAATACTAATTTTTTGTTCACAGTAAAAGTCCTACTAGTTGTGGTAACTTTATAAAGAAAAAGCTGGAGACGTACAAATGCATGAATATTTCCTTGAAGCTATACACAAGGAGCATTCCAGCAGCAGCAAAACAGCATCCGGGAGGGATGCACAACAATATCGGCACATCATTGGTATTGGCTGCATTGGATAAAGGTTTTAAAATGAGGTTTTAACCTGCCTAACAGAGCGGGCGTCAGCGTTAGCTGCACCATGGCCAGGGGGAAGCACAGCCAGCTAGCCTCCCAGCTAGCCCCGGGCCAGCTGCCCAACCACCGGCACTGTCAGGGTGGAAGAGTCCACGGAGGAGCTGCTGTGTCTGACTGCTAAATAGGAAATACTTTGTCAGACAGGATGTACCACATGTGGACTACCACATTCTGCTTGGGGTATGGATCAGAGATTAAATCCTACCCAGTGATCCTGTCTGTCTAATAAACTCTACTTACTTGTCAGGTGAATTAAAGTTTTAATGCTGCTGAACTCCAGTCGTCCTTTCATATATTGTCTTTTGTTGCTCATACTCTATGATTGAATAGTAGTTTCATCAGCCAATCAGCCAAATGAGTTGGAAAATATCAGCATACAGGATATTGGCAAAAAATCCAAAATTGTGCATCACTGGAATCAGCAACTAAAACCCTGGTGCACCTGGTCAATGTTGCACAGAAGTCGAGACAGACTTCAGGAAAAAAAGCGTCAAAGAGAAGCTCTCCGACAGATGTGCTGGGCAGCAGTTGGCTGTGACGCAGCAGC
Source organism: Pampus argenteus (assembly GCA_036937835.1). Classification (NCBI taxonomy): domain Eukaryota; kingdom Metazoa; phylum Chordata; class Actinopteri; order Scombriformes; family Stromateidae; genus Pampus; species Pampus argenteus. The sequence goes on along the minus strand of CM072880.1, from coordinate 15,145,764 downwards.
TGAGACACTTTTGGAGCAAGTTTCTATCAAATATTAAACATTTTGTATCAATGTCTAGAAAGTTCTGACAGCAAGCCAAAGATGGGGAGGAGGGGGTTCAGAGAAGGAAGGAACTTTTAATTCTCTGGGAGTTGGGAGTGAATTACAAATCGCCATCCAACCTCAAAGCAATGTCTCACACACAGACACACACACACACACTCCCACACGTATGTGAGTTGAGCACGCAAGCACACACAGTTTCATAAGTACTAGTAAACACACATAAATCCAAACACACACACACACACACTCGTCCAGACAGACAATGGAAAGGCATGATTCATTCAAATTCATATTCACATTCCATTGCCCGAGGCGAAACAGGGCATCCTTTATCACAGACAAGAAGAATACTGGCGACATGTAATTCATGTCAGGTCTGCTTGCACATTATTCTGATGAATTGCCCAAATAAGGAGGAAGAGAACATTGAGAGAATGCATGTGTGCCCTTAAAGAAAGAAAGCTGTAGTGATTTGAGGGTTTTGTTGAGAGAGTTGCTCTGTTGTGTCAGTCAGATATGCACATTTTGTCGCGGTATGACACATATCTTCTGTTAGGCGTTTTAAGCACGGGGGCGGATGGCTTTTTAGTGTTTGTTCCTGGCTATTGCACCGTGTCTCGTTATGTGATGTAACCATGAGTTGATAACTTAGCTAAAACACAAAAGTGGATGAGCAGAGTTCAGCTCAGCTGCCTACTCTATGAAGTTCATACTGTATGTCCTCTGGCTGACTGCAAGAGTGTACACTATGTACTGAAATTAAATTATTGCTTGTGTATATAAATACACAAAATATACTTAGCCCTCTCCATTCCTTGTCATTTTTCCAGGGAATGTCAGGTTGCATGGATTTCACTTGATTATAAAACTGCTGTAAATCACTACTTTAGACTCAATGACCAACAATACTAACTATTTATTCACTTTTTTTGTTTATTTGGATTGGGTGCTATGCAAAATGTCAAAATAAAGACATTTAGTTTGATAAAGTCTTTAAACTTCCCTGCAAAAATTATAATAAATCCATTTATATAGTTGAGTCATTTTGGTGAGAATAACAACCCAGATTCATGGATAATATCAAGCAGAGCTTGACGGGCCCTGATATCATCGTATGCACCTCATCGTGATGGATAGCCCCGCCCCCCCTTGAGCCATTTGTCGCTTTGATGAATGGGCATGGGACGACTGGCAGCCGCAAGAGCGAATCGGAGTCCTGTCGCTGAGGTTGATAAACGGCTGCAGTGGCGACACTGCTTTGCACAACGGGAGACCTTGGCCAACAACCTCCCCAGAGGAGCAGAAACTCTTAATCAGACGTCTGTAAGCCAGAACCCCCCGAGCTCATCCCAGAGCAGTGTCCATCTATCAGCGGGGACGCCTCCCTCTATTCGTGGTTAACAACTGACCTGCTGGCAGACAAGGAGAGAAATGCTGAAGCGAGGAATACTCCAATAAAATATGTGATGATGTGCCTTAAAGCCATCTTCGAAAAATGAGCCAATTTCAATATGCCCTTGAGCGTGATTCATGAAACATGTTTCGTGCTACAGAAACAGACAAAACAGAGAAATTTTGAAAAAAAATCAAGCGAAAATGTGGCTAGGGAATCAGCCCTGAGATTTCAATGAAAGTGACGTGATTCTGACCCAGCGTGGCCTATCATTGACTTGTTATAGATAATAAAGCTCAGTATATCTATGAGATCTACTCACACATATACTGTACAGTGAGTGCCTGAAGTACAAATCTACTATCATTCAGTTGACTGAAAAGAGCTTGGCTTATGCTAGAACAAACTAACTGACTATGAGAGGAAGCTGAATCCTGCAGCAAGCTCAAACACCAACACAAATCTCTAAAACACAGAGCTCATTAAAACCCAGCAAACCGGCTGGCTCCGAACTTTTTACGTAGAAGGTATCAAAACAAGAGGAATGACAGCGGACTGTCAAGCACTAGCATTATCTGAGTTTAGAGATGCAGTGAAACACTAATTGGGTCTGTGTGGCTCTCCTGTGGGAACTCATTCTCTCTCATGCACACACGCACACACACACACACACACACACACACACACACACACACACACACACACACACCTGGTACCAACCTATAGACATAACACAAGGAGGAGGAACAAAGTCAGAGTGTGGACTCCCACAATACATTGCCATACTTTGCTACCAAGTTGGAATGAATCAGGCTGCAGCAGCAGAGGAAGTAGATCATTTTTTCTCTCTTTATCATTTCTGTGTCACTAATAAAAAAAAGAAAAAAAGAAAAAAAGATGGAGTGACGCGCAGACAGAGAGAAGAGAAGAGCGTCATCTCCACAAAGGAACAAAGTCAATCAAGCTGAGACTGAGAGATATGGAGAGTTAGAGAGAGAAAGAGCTAACTATCCACATGAAATGCATAATATACACCACATTGACTCCACTCAGTCCCATTCCAGTCCCAGAGCCTCACTGCTGTCCATCATCACTATACTGTAGCTACCTGGGACACGTCTGCAGTTATGATAACGTTGTACTCACCAAAGTAATCACTTAGATATTTGGGAATAGATACAAATAAGACAAACTGCTCGTTATGATGATGGTGCTGACAACATGTGAGGGTTGAGTTTGTCATCTTGCTGCAGTGATGTCGAAGTGTCTATATCCTGTGACATGACTGTTAGGTGAGGTTACAGGTGCGATCAGAGATGCTGTGTGTGATGAAACTGAGGTGAAACAACAGAGAGCAGTGAAACAGCTTTTCTTTCCAGTCAGTTATTAAGTTCTTCTTGAAGTTCATTAGTTCCACCTGGGCTCTTTCTGCCCGACATATGTAGGAAACAGCTTTGCAAAAGATTTTTTTTCTACCTTTGTGAGATGAAAAGATTGAAGGAAGGAGACATGGAAGGCGGGGAGAGTCTTGGAGATGATAAGCTCTACTTACACCTAAAATGAAGATGTATTTAGTCTATAGGAAATCTCATTTAAATCCAAGATGTGCAGTACATACACACAGCCTGCAATGTAATCAGCATATGATCCTAACAATTAGGCCACATCTGGAAGATCTGCGATGTTGACTAGAGTCAGCCAGGTGTAAATGCAATTTCAATCGCTCACTCAAACTGGGAAGTAAATTAATAGCAGGTGTACAGTAAATGCAAGAGCCATACCATTATAGATAACGTATCTAGATTCAGGCTGCATCTTTAATACCGGGTGTAAATGTGGTTGGAGACGGAAAAAGAAATGAGTAGTGAAAAGAAGAATAAGTGAGAAGAAGTGTCAACTCTCCCTCGCTGCTGCAATGGCAGAGGAGGAGCTGTGATGTCTGGTGCGTTTGTAGCTGGAGTCATCGAGACAAAGAGCCAGAGATGTTTGACAAGTTAGAGTCAATTATAGCAAGTAACAGGGTGTGTATGAGTGTGTGTGAGAGAGTGAAAGAGAGACCATGAGAGCTGCCATCATCAGTGCAGCATCAGTGGAGAGCAGAGACTGACCATTGATTGGATCCTGAGGGAGGGTCCGGGCTGCTGTTGATGCATTGAGTGTATCTGTGTTATTTTGTGTAGGTGTGTGGAAGCAATAGAGAAAAACACTGTACAGAATGTCTGTGTGTGTGTGTGTGTGTGTGTGTGTGCTTGTGTGTGTTTGTTTAGTGCCTTTTTCCTGTTCCCATAACTACCTTCTACCTCTCATGGGGAGGATGCCTTGGATAAGACTGTGAGAAGCCAGTCCGTTTACACACACACACACACACACACACACACACACACACACACACACACACGCACACGCACACCTGCCCATTATGCCACACTCCACACACCAGAGGGACACATCATTACCTGCCAGGTAATTAAATCACATAAAAGTTTGATTCCAGTTGGTGGAAAGAAACAAGAGCTAAAAGGGGAGTTAATATGGGACATGTGTCAGGTGGCTAAGAACATAAATAAAGGTGTGTGTCAGCTCATTGTTGAGTTCTTTTGACCCCTCTTTTGGTAGCCAAAAATCAAAGACAATTAACGAAGCTTTCAGTAAAACAGGGTTTCTTATAAAAGCACCTACAAGCTCACCAATTTTTTTTTTTTTTAACTTAGTATTTTAACTCATTTACAACAGAAAAATACTTAAATGTCGCATTGGCTTCCATTAACTGCAGCGTGCACTAGGTTGCTGGCCACACATTATCAGGTGAAACTGATGACATTTTGTCAAATTCAACCTTTTTCAGAGGGTGTCCTCACATGATCTCCCTCTTTTCTCTATTTGCAGCTTTTCCTGGCAGAGTGAAAGAGAAAATGACTATAATCATATTGCTTCTTTCATCAGTGGTTTACAATTTACAACACAATGCGTCATCTGTTTTTAAAGAGCAACATAAATACTCGGGGACAAAATTCAAGGCTGCAAAGCCCAGCCTTATTCCTCTTGTATTAAATTCCTGTTTCATGGGGGTCTATGACCAAAGAAGAAAAATACGCTCCAGCCAGCTGACTCCTCAGTGTCAGGACAGCGGCCCCTGTGAAGCCTCACCTCATTTCTTCATACAACTAGGACACACTGCCCACCTGGACTTATTCATTCATTTATTCATCACATATCTTATATTGATGATTCATCTGCTGTTAATCCATCTAATGCACTTCAGACCCTCAATACAGGCACCTGTATATATGTAGTGTAATGTAGTGTAAATTATTCACATATGACAGGTATATTCATTGCACCTGATTGATATTGACACTATATTACTATCTATCTATCTTTGTTGGACACTAATTGATTGCAGTGGATTGATGATGTACATGTCCACATAAACATAAGCTTCAGTTTCTTACATGTGCATAATGGATGTATGAATGAATGAAGGAAAATGCAGCCAACCAGGTCAAATCCCCTCGGAGCAGTTATCATTTTCTCTTTTGTAGCCTGACTGGCTGACATCTATTTCAAAATGTTACAAAGAGCTGCGATATACACGTCACGCAGACCCTCAAGACCACAATGACGCAGCTGCTCTGAGCCCCGAGGTTTCAAAGTGTACGTCTCAGGACGGTGGAGCCACCACACCTAGAGACCAACACACTAAACCCCCGGGGAATACAACAACCGTCCAATCACCTTCCAGAGCCAAACCAACACCGAGGAGAGATCATGGACAATGCAGCACCCTGGGGTGAGCTAAAAACACAGCCATTCTCAAGGGAGGTCAGTCACATGCTTACACACAATGCAAGAACACACAAAGGCACAGCACAAGTAAAGGGCAAAGAAATAGTTAGACACAAATGAACAGAGAGGGCAATGAGGCATGGATAACTATCGCTCACGACGAGAGGGAGGATGCAAATATGACAGAGAGCTACTGTATGTGAGAGAGAGATAGAGAGAGAGAGAGAGAGAGAGAGAGAGAGAGATGGCAGATGATCTTCAATCAATCAATCAATCAATCAATATGTGTGCCTTTACTGCATCTTTCCTGATTACAGTGTGTGGAGTAGTTGTGACAGTTGAAATATAAACGTAGATGCCGCTTCAGCCAGTTGCTGTGATATCTGAACACATCCTCCAAGAGCCAACAAATAAATGTATGTCACATGATTCAAACATTCCAGTCCGGTACGATCCAGCAGCCAATGCCACGTCTACGCATATATATATGGTATGGTCGTGACACTAAGGTAAATACTCTATTCACTACCCTCTCAATCAGCCCACTGAATACACAGTTTATGCACCTTCCAGGTAAAACCGGAAAGGACAATTATAATTTTTATTGGCCTCATTCATCATGACTGGACCGTTACTGCACTGACTCACTGGACAACACTGACAGACAGCAGCTGTTCTCTAATTATACTGAGCATCTTTTAAGTAGCATAATGCTTCATATGCAGAGCTGGATAGGGGTTTTTTTTCTGTAAAAATCTTCATTTAGGTTTTAATGCAGTCATGTTTCTCCCAGCTGGATTATTTGGCAGAATTTCTTTCACCACAACTCCCAAACTCCACCCTCTGTGGCGTGGAGGAACACACCTCCAGCTTCAATATACTGACGTTTACACCCAGCGCTGTGTTCGACATCCTCTGAGAACACGCTAAATTCAATTTTAAATTGAGTATAGCCGAGCCCTGAGATTGACAGAGAAAGAAAGCTGGGAGTTGCTCATGAGCAACAGCAATACTTCATCATCCACCAACCAAGGTATTCCAGAGCTGTGTGTGTGTGTGTGTGTGTGTCGTATACTGTAGTGAGAGGATACAATTTAAGGCAGAAGGAGGAGAGTCCTGATTTATTTGTCCAGAGCTACTGATTGCTGCGTTCAAGGGCACTGCTGGTAAAGGTGATGGATGGGGATTGTTTGCACTTTCTCTCTTCTCTCTCTCCCTCTATGACGAGACTCTCCTGAGACCGCCAACATAACTTTTCCTGGGGGCAAGAACGGAAAAAAAAGGGTGTGGGGGTTGGGGGGGGGGGGGGGGGGGGGGACTGGACAATAAAAAAAGCAATTTGTCTTGGAAGCGATTGCTGATATATTTTGCCTCCCTTACAGCCCAGTATAGAGGCTGTTTGTGCTCTGTCACAGCTGGGACATGAAGGAAAAACTAAATTTATCTGTTGTGAATATTACACATATTCTCAACAATTATTGCTTGTGTCTGTGTGTACCTGTTACTGTTACTGTCAGCAAACGCATCACACGCAACTGAAAGAAGAAAACAGAGCGGCCTGTCTGAACTGTCATACTGTTACACTTTGACACAACATATGGTGTTGCCACGCTTTAATTACATCATATAACTGTCAGACAACGCTCATCCACTGAATCATTATTTTTAGGTAAACAATAATGAATCACAGCATCTATGAGATAATCTGTTCACTGTGGTTGCATTTTACATTTAAAGGAGCATTGCAACAATTTTTGAAGCATCTCTATTAAGGTTCAAGCGACAAAAACCCTGGATCCTATATTTCCTAGGTTTTAGGGTCTCAAAAATCATGGTTGTTTTTTTTCATACTACTGAGTAGTAAGTAAACAGTAAACCAAACTCCTGTTCAAATTGAGTGTAATTAAAATTAACAGCAAAAGTATCAATACAATAAGAGACATCTGTAACCTACCGGCCATTGGTTTTAGTCATGTTACTGTGCCGAGCATTAAAACAAACACACTCAATGAACACTTTCACACATATTGACGAGGAACATGTAGGCTAATGTGTGTGTGTGTGTGTGTGTGAGAGAGAGAGAACTAACATGGACGAGGTGTACACTCCACCACTTCTTGGCTTGTGCTGTATGTAAACACAGTGTTCGGTTGTATTGGTGAACCAGAGCTTGCCAGGGTGCCATTGCACACTCTGTGTTGTGCTCTTGCACGTACACTCTCTGCCAATACGAACATCATCACAAGCACACACATGCAAATATAGGGCACATGCTCAGAAACACAGAAGAAAACACATATGCATGTATGCTGTTAAAAGTTTGTTTTTCTCTCAGTGGGTCTGTTAATTCCGTTATAAATAAACTTTTTTAATAAAAATCTCTCTAATCAAGTGACATTTGGCAAAAGCAGCTTTGATGAAATAAATACGCAGCATCTGCCAGTAGTTTATATCAAGAGAAATATTGATAAACTAGGAGCACTTAGACTGTATGTGGACCGTGCATTTCCCTTCCTTTCTCCTCTCATGTTCACTCTTATTCTCCATCTTTTTCCCCTCTCTCTTCTCTGTCTCTTTTAATAGTGATAACTCTCCAGTCTTTGCAGAGCTGCTGAACGGAGCACTTAAATGGCAACATTTGAAGAATGTCAGCAATAGCCCAGCTCTAACCTCAATCTCTCTTGCTCTCTCTCTCTCTCACACACACACAAACAAAAGAAGGTAACTAAAAGGGACTGTGTTTACTTGATTGCATTGCCTTGCTAAAATTGGAGCTGTTCTGCTTCACACAGTTCTATTAGTATTGCCCTGGACTGGGTCTACATCAGCTGCAGGAGAGGAGAGGAGAGGAGAGGAGAGGAGAGGAGAGGAGAGGAGAGGAGAGGAGAGGAGAGGAGAGGAGAGGAGAGGAGAGGAGAGGAGAGGAGAGGAGAGGAGAGGAGAGGAGAGGAGAGGAGAGGAGAGGAGAGGAGAGGAGAGGAGAGGAGAGGAGAGTTGGGTTCAGTGCACTTTTGGACCCAATGTTCCCAGATGCTTTGGTGCAGATGTGTTGTCCCTCTCTCCACAGGCGACTTTGGACACAGGGCCAAACACAGCTCACCCAGAGCAGACACACACACACACACACACACAGGACTGTCACATTACAGTAACCACTAAAACCAAAGAAAACTGATGAATTATTATCAGAAGTTATTATGACTGATCTTTTTAAGACTGCAGATCATGAGATCATTTTTTTGCTGTATTTTAAGATCATGTCGATGTTTTCTTGTCTCCTTTATACACTCCCAGACATCATTACCTATGATTTATGAGCACTTACCATTAGCTGGGCCAAGATGTCACTCTCACAAGATGCTAGTAAAGTAGCATACTCCTAGTGAACAGATAGTTGATGAATTGCTGTGCAAGGCAATGAAACACTGGGATACATTCTCTCAACAAATAACAGGCAAGCTGGCACTCACTTGGTATATTTATTTTCATACTGAAAACCCCAAGTGTGAAATAATTCTGTATGTTTCAACACAAAGAGGTATACATTATGAAAACAAACACTTTAACTAAATATGCAGTAATTACTCATTAAGTATATGCTGATATGACAATAAAAGAATTACCCTACTAAGTACTTACTACAGTATTACCTTCATAAGCAATAAAATCTTCAAAACATACTTCTGTGATTAAAAAGTTTTCCATTTTTACTCAAACAAAATGAAAGTGAAAACTTTCTGCAAAAGGCCACATATGCAACTTTAATAAGCCTCTTTATTAGATTCAACTAAAGAGAAATGGTATGGTTATGTGAAATATAGCAGCCCGCCCTGGCCTTACCATGATACATGAACACTGCTGTCTGCTGTGTATAAGGGAGGCATCTCTGATCGTAGCTTATTGTGACAATGCCCGTAATAAAAGTACACATTCTATAACTGTCTATCATTTACTGATATATACAGAATCAGATTGTCATCCAACCAAAAGGATTTATGTTGGATGAATATGTCTGTCTTTCTTACCCAATGTCCCTCACAATAAATCTGCTTCAGTTCCGAGACATCAGCATTGATGAGGTCAAGGGTCACATGTACCAGTGCTCAGACTGCTGATGAAAGTAAACGCATGCACACATCTCTCATATACAGACCATGTATTTCCCTGATTGCTTACCCTGTCACACACACACACACACACACACACACACACACACACACAGTCACACACACACACACACACACAGTCACACAGACACACAGACACACACACACACAGAGGCCTCCTTCACACTTTCATTTTCTGATTGTGTAATCTGCCCCTGAACGCTCACATCCAAACACGCTGCTCTTCCACCCACCTCCTGCGCCACGAGGGAGGAGATGCGCACAGCCCTTCGGACCCTGGCGTTCCTCCCCCCCTCCTGGGGGAGGCTGTCTCGCCCACTCAGCGACATCTCACTCATCTGGTCAGCCCAGGAGCCTCGACCCATGGGCACGGGCACGTCCCGCCGGGTATCACCTGTTCCTCCCCAGCTGCCCCCCCGCGCCCGCCCGCCGTCTCCCATCCCCGCCCAGCTGCCCCCTCGCACCCGCCCGCCATCCGTGCTCCAACGTCCTGCCACTCCGTCGGCCGTCCTCCCCCTTCCGCTCTCCCCCAGAGACGGAAAGGGCGAAGGCGGCACCACAGTTGGCACTGTCGGCACCGTCACCGTGCCTCAGAGGCCTCCTCGTTTGCTCCTCCACCTCCCTCCTCCACCTCCTCCTCCTCCTCCTTGACCGTGCTGTCACTAATCGGCCCCCAGTGCTCCGGCAGCGGCAAAGAGTTTGGCTCCTGAGGTTTGTCCCTCTGTCTCCCCTCTGCCTCTGTTCTCTTCTGCTTACTGTGGTGTCAGTGTGGCTTTCTCTCTAGTTTCTCCCGCTCTGTCTGTTGGTCCGTCTTTGTCTGTCTGTGTCTCAGTGAGTCTCTCGGGGCTGGTTGAGAAACAGAGCTCGTATGAGATCCACAGCTGTAGCCGGTCTGACTGAGCGCTCAGACAAACTGCTGCTGCTGTTGAGACTTCCCTCCGCTCAGCTCTCTCTCTTTCTCCCTCCCTCTCCCTCTCTCTGCTTCTATGTTGAATCTCTCTCACTCTGCCTCTACAAAGGATCTCTCCCCCTCCCTTGATTTGCAGGATCTCTCTCACAAATTTAGAGTCTCCCTTTTTTTATCCAGGATTCCCCTTTGTTCTCTCTATTCTCTCTCTTTCTCTCTGTGTCTCTCTCCCTCTCTCTCTCTCTCTCTCTCTCTCTCCCTCCCTCCCTCTTTCTATCTCTCTCTCTGAGGTGTCTCGCTGTTCTTTTTTTTGGAACATTTACTTTTTGGTTTCTCATATTCTTTCTCTGCATCTCTTTTTTTCCTCTCCAAATGTTTAACACTTCCGTCTAATCTGATTTTTTTCTCCCTATCTTCCCCTCATGCTGAGATTGTCTCTCTTCATCGCCATTTCTCTAACTAAAAATAAAAATAGCAGGTTTCACCTTTCTATTATTATTCTATTTTAAAAGACATATTGTAAAACTAGCCATATATTTGCTGCTTCTTCTGATCACTCCTTCCCTTTCTTTACCTCTCCCTCATTCTCTTCTCTATCTGTTTAGGTTTTTATTTTTCAGGGAACAGACGGGTCCATGTTGCTTCTCTCTATAGGCATACTGAAAACAACCCTATTAAACTATGCCATTAGATGTACTATTAGGTAGAACAGTTGTACTCATCCACTAAACCTCACGGTGTTGGAGGCCAGTGCACAAGCGACAATGGTTGACAAAATGGCACCTACAGAAGGTCAGCACTAAGGAAAACAAAACAAACACGTCTGTTGCTGCTTTTATTTCACATTCTGCTGCTCTGCTCCTTCCCTCCACCCTCTCCTTCTCTAAATCTCAGTCTCTGTCAGAATACTAATTGCTATCCTACGTAATGAACTCTCACTGTCATCCCTCGCACTGTCCATCCACTCACCCTTTGCAAACTCTTAAACCCCCCCCCTTCTCTCTTTCTCTCCCTCCTCTCATCCAGCTTCTCATTACTGAACATTCAGCTGGATTAGCGTGTGTGTATGTGTGTGTGTGCGTGCGTGCATGAGTGTGTTTTACGCCCTCAACTGGGATTGTGCTTCCACAGCTTTTTGGGTCTGCGTGTCACTTTTTTCATCTCCCTCAATGCGCTTCACTCTTTCAATTTCCATTTCAGTTACTTTACTGCCACGGCTTTCAAACAAAAACACTTCCTGAGTTCAGGTCACATGCCTCCTAAAGGGTCTTTGAGTGAAATCATGCTCCTCTGTAGCTACGCCTTACCTCCGACCTTCTTCAGGTGAAAAGAGGATTTCCCCACAGAGATTTAAAAAAAGTACTGGATAATGATTTCTTAAATTATAACACCTGCTCCTTTCTAGTCTGTAAGCTCTATAGACACACAGGGTACTTCAACTAACATGTGGACTCTTTATTTTTCTTTTCTGAAAAATAAAATACTTGTAGATTGTAGACTGCAGTAATAGCTATCCTCACATACATCAGCAACACAATCAACAGCATTGTTGGAGAGGGAAATGACAGGGATCAAAAGCAATTGAACTGGTGATAGCTTGTAAACAGGCTGGCTTGCGTCATACCAGCCAATCATTGGTCTTTAGCGGGCGCCATGCTTCATATTGATTTGTTAGGAGCCTTCTTCTCTGATGGTAGGTTATGATTCATACCAAATGACTCTGGCTTCTGCTGACCTAGTTTGTGTGAGTGGAGGTAGGTGTGTGTGCGTATTCGTGTGTATACGTGTGTGTGTGCGTGAGTCACACACTCTGCTACTATCTAACACTGAAACAGGAAAGATTCCTCTGTTCAGGAAGTCTTAAAAAGCTGAAAATAAATGGAGCAACAGTGACTCTCAGCAGAAGTGCATTAAGTTTTTTGGATGACGCAGCCAAAAATTAAAATTAAAATTAAAAAAATATTCCTTAAGGAATTACACTGAGAATAATCTGCTTTACGAGTCTCATTACCAAAGCAAAACTGTGTTAGGCAGAGCTGTGTGTGCGTGTGAGTGTGTGAGACACTGACAAGTCCCGGTAATTATCTGTAGTAAGCAGTATGTGACGCTGGCTCTGCATGAACAGGGACCACAGAGCTCCTGGCTTAGAGCTGTTGTGGCCACGCATACACGCTAAAGATGTGCGCACACACACACACACACACATACGTGATGGTGTGATGTGCATGTTCTTTTTCCCTGATGTACCTCGAGCAGAACAGGGTCCTGAAGTCTTAATTTGCAGCTGAAAACAAGATTCACTCGAAAGCAGTGACCAAACTCCTGAGTAAATAAACAACATAATACATTATATGTACAATATTGCTGCCAATTAGATTTGAAACCACTTTAAGAATCAGGCTGATGCAAAGGAGACTCTGAACAAATGTACAAGACAGGATTTTCTTTCTCTTCTTGGTGCATTTCCCTTTAATGGATGGCTGATAGTAGACAAGCAGACAGATGGACTTTTGGAAGTAATTTGGGATGGCTTCACTAGAATCTGCAGCAGCAACATACTGTGCCAGCTTTCTGGGTTTTTTTTCTATGTCCAATATACATACAGTATGTACACAGCTGTGCATCCTCAGGGTGCACACATTTTACCTATTTAAATGAATGACATTTCACCAGCTCGTTGAATTCTATCGTTCATGTCTGCAAACCAAACACCCCTGCAGGTCCATCCAGACTGACAGCTCATCCTTCCTCCGATCTGAATGGATCTGTGTGTGTCTCTTTCATCTGGGAGGCTTCATAAATAATAAACACAGCAGCGATATGGACCTATATGCCAACACGAGCTGGCTGGTTTGATGGATGAAGCAAAGTTTGACCCTTGCTGCCTCTGTAGACAGGAAGTGTAACGGAGGAATAAAGAAAAGACCTTGACCGAGGCTTCTCCAGCAAACTGAAAAAGCAAATCTCAGCTGATGTTTGACCCTGCTACTAACTGTAATACTGTCTGTGTGCTGCTCATGTGAGTTACTGCACAGCAAGGTTTTGAGCTCCTTCAAATTTTCTGCATTTTCTTTCCCCATTCCTGTCTGTTTTTTCAATAAACACAGCCATATTTAGATAGTACAATTATGCTCTCTTCTCACACTGCCATCCAAAACATCTCCAACTATAGACATCATGGAAATGGAGGGAGAATTTCAGACCACACATGATTGCAGGTCCCCATCATTAGTGTTGGTACAGTTACTTCATGCATTTAATATCCAAACAGTAGACATTCAACAGTGATACAAGCAAGAGAGAGACAGATAAATACCAGTTCACTGGAGGAGTTTGAAGACATACAGTTCAGGGCTATATGAAAGACTCTATTTCCATTAAAGGAGCTAGAAACAGTCAGTGTGTTCACAGGTTAGGAGCTTATTAATAAGTTAATAAGTTTAACCTTTATTAGAGCAGGAGGCTGTGCTTCAACAGTGGGATTCTCAGTCGACGGCTAAACTCAAAATCCAGTGAGCTTATTAAAAAAATATATAAAAAGGTATCCTAAATTTCCAAGTCAAGGAGGACAAAAGACTAACATTTCACTTGTTTATTTGGCTCGTATCACAATATAAAAACGCTTATGTGTTTCGGCACAGAACCTTCAAGTATACAGGTTCAATACGGTCATTTACATAGGGGCAAAGTTAAAATACAGCGAGGAGTTTAACCCAAATATTTAGGAAACTTACTATTAGAGGTTGCAGCAGTTTTGATTTGATCATAATTAATGTCCAACACATCTGATCTGATCTGATTAGTTCTTGTAATGAAGTTTGTGTTTGATGTTTTGGATTTTGTTGGGTCAGATGTTGACAGATGACAGATGAGAGTGGGAGCTCTGTAATTTTACAGTGACTCGTTATTTTGTTAATTAATTTATCATCCAAGTAACCTGCAGCTTACTTTATCTGTTCTGTGAACTAATTACTAACTCTGATTTATTGTGGATCGTAGGTCATGTCGGTGGTTAACATGGATTTATAATGGAAAAATGTCCAACTTATTTCATAAATTGTTACTGATTCACCGATAGTGGATTATTAAAATGGCCAACTATTGATTAAAGAAATTGCATAAAATTTGCATGCCTACTTGATGCTGGAAAAAAGCATAATGTTGCAATTAAAATAAAAACCTTTTATTAAGCTGAATTTAGATGATTTAGGGAATATTCATAACAGAAGCCCATAGCCCCGCTTGCTCCAGTTAAAGTCACATGCAACAAAGAGCTGGCTCCATACCTTTGCTTCTCCCCCATTCAGTCATAATTGGCTCACAGACACAATTTATCATTTGAATTATGCACTCACTCACTCACCCCCCCTCACGCCCCTCCTTCCATGCCTCTCTTCCTTCCTCCCCACCAAACCCGGGGCAACGGTGGTCTTTTGTTCTCATACAAGTTGCTGCACTGAATAAATTCATCACAGAGATTATGGTGGCTCTCTTTTTTTTTTTTTCCAATACCATGCTCAGATGCCTCCTAGCCATCAGTCTTCCGCATGGCGGAGACAGAGAGCAGACTTATTAGCTATCATAACGTTATCTTGACAGAATTAGAATGAAGAGCGGTCGCTGAGGGTTGAATCAACCTTAAAAATGAGCAGAAAGACTTAAAGGAGATGTCCTTTACACACCATAGTATATACACATGCTGCTCTGCAGAGAGACAGAGAGGAGTATATGTATACAGTATGTAAAACTTTATCCTTTACACTTTTATTAGAAGATTTATATCTATATGATGTATGCTGTTATATCAGGCTATGGTTGTTTTTGTCTTCTGTTAATTCAAATGAAACTTATCAATGTCTCTGCCCCCGTTTTCAACAAGATGCATTCAACGAAGCACCTTAATAGTTTGCAACAAAAACTATAAAATACACCCCCCACCTGGCTAATTTCTGTCTGCCTCTGCAAAGCAATTATGTTTCAGGATATTAGTTTCATCAGTATAGCTAAACACTTGGGTAATCCAATTTGATACTAAATATGGATTTCTGAAAAGCCACACTTTCTATTATCATGAGGAAGAATGGAATGAGCACATGGTCTGAAACAGCTGATGAAGAAGGTGAATATAGCTTGAATCCTCTGGTAGCTGTGACGGGGTTCAAATGAGTTTATGATATTGTTGCTGAGACCTGCAAGACACTCTTTGACACAAATTAGCTAGTACATGTAGCAAAAGCATTACCACAAAGAAGAATGAACCTGTCTACACTGCAACACACAAACACGCAGAAATCAAAGTGTGCTGGGTTTTCTGACCGTCTTCCTTCTACCCATTAAATACTGTATGTTGGTGTAATTTCTTTGTTTTTATTTTACATTAATTTCCACAAAAACAATTGTGGAATTCTTTTTTTTTCCTCACCTCACGTAAAATCACAAACTCACACTCCCTCCACACTTGGTGTCAACATCCCCTCAGACATGCTTTTGATTGCCTCCTCGAAGCCCTTGATCCAAACATATAGAGTTCACCTTCTGTGATGTCGCTAAGGGGAATACATGGAGAAGAAATGCCCAGAACAGCTTGCAGCAAGGGTTTTTTTTAAAACGGCAGTCTCAGCAAATTCCCTGAGTGAGAATAAAGCCTACTCCACTACAGCCATTTCACTTTACATTACCAGCCTTGTCATTTACATTGCCAAATATGTATCCTCTGTAGGTTTCTGTACAGAAAATATAACTGTATGATAGCTGTATCACCAGCTATAATGTAAAAAATGTCTCTAAGCTGCTAAAACATCCCTCTTATTACAAACAAAATATGGTGCCAGACTTTCAAAGTACTCCTTGGGGATATTTATAAATGATCTCCAATAGACCACAGGACGTACTATAAGTACTATAAGTAATGATAAATCCTTAGAGCTCATGAAACATAAGACAAGGGTCCAAGTCCCAGTTTGAGATGGATAAAGTAAACATTTGGCGTGGTTCAAAATTCAACTACTGTAGGTGGCTTATCTCGTGTGTCTTCTGGAATGAGAAACAGAAGTCATGTCTGACCCAAGCGGAAAGTACCACAACCTGATACTGAAGCCAATGCGGAAGTCTCTGAAAGTACAACACCACTCATGGCTGCTCGATGCTGGCTCCAACTGACTCCCATTCAAAGAGTGTTAACTTCTCTCATAAAGGTAAATTTGTCTCCATCGTTAAGTGTGTGTGCAGGTGGTCATTTTGGAAACGACTGCTTCGTTAATAAGATATAAAGATAACCTTGATGTCTGCCATATAGGGCACTGATTGTGCACAGATACTCACGCTGAGTCAGACTATTGTCACAGTATTTTGGTATTTTGAATGTTACCTGCCACGTTAGTGAACTAATGTTAGCATAAGCGTGCAGCATTGGCTTGGATCTAATATAGCGGGGCGTGTTTCCAGAGACAACATCCTGCACTCCTTATTTGGAAGCTCCTTGTTCCAAACAGAAAAGATGGTGCCGACTATAAACTGCTTCTCTGAGGTTGAAACCATCTCCCATGAAAACCAGTGGGTGACATTACACCTTGCTATGTCCATCTTCATATACTGTCTATAGTCTGAACCAAGAAAAACATGAAACCAACTACATCTTGCAAAGTGATACACCATATGCTTTTATCATTTTCCTGTTTGTTACTGTTCTAACATCAAGCTGTATATTACATTTAACTGGGCGCTTTCTCTAACCAGCACTCACCCTGTGTGAGCTGCTAAAAGAAACAATAGGATGTTCCAGTGTGGATAAAGAAGGGAATCTCTCCTCTCTGTCTTTGTGTCTCTCTGGCAGTCATCAGCAGGCAGTTGTTACCACTACGCTACCATTCCTCTAGACAATGGACCAGGCAGCCATATTTAATTAGCTCTGAGGGTTGATTTACACAAACACAATGAACACATCACTTACTGCCTTGTTGGCTTGTCAATGCCCTCCTGGATGGAGGCTGTTCGGGGAGGGGGGGGTCATGTCAAATAACGTGTGAATGATGTTGCAATGACAGCTATCAGACAAGTGTGTGTATATGAGTGTGTGTGTGTGTACATGCAGCAGGTGTATATGTGTACATGTCAGTGTTGAAAGCAGTGTGTATCAAGGGACAAAAATGACAGGTGTGTGTATGCATGTGTGTTTTGTTGGACAGGTGCACCGACACCTGGTCCACACACGTCATGCTGTGTGGCCCTCACCACGTTAGTGTCATCACTGATAACCAAAGGAACAGCAGTGCTTGAATGTGATGCAAACACATGTTCCTGATAATATACTGTACAATTAAACATGAATGCGCTGACCTGGCCGGGGCAGCATTAACATTAATATCTGCTCTGTTGGTGGCACAGAACGTTGTAATCTGCCTAAAATGACTGATTCAAATGTTCCTGCTTCCAGAACAGCCAGTAAACGCTGCTAATTATCGCAGTGATTGGATTCTCAAACAAATGTCTCAGAAGGACCTTGTGAGGTTAAACCTGTCGGAAGCGTACTTCCCTGGACTAATTGACTGTGTAAAGAATATGACTTCAACTATAATTTATTTTGGGGTGTCATCAGTTTTATGGCACAATTTTCTTTATGGTGTCAGAAGGGCCAACTTGTATCGATTAAATGGGAATCTTGTCCTCAAATAACTTCGGACCTCCTTAAATTAGATTTCATCAGAGCAAGAAGATGGGTAGACATTGCAATATATAATTTTTTTTGGTGGTTATCTTTATTAGGTTTTCATATATCAGTGTCAGGCATTAGTGAAGTTGTTTGTGACAGGGGGGGCCTATGTGCTCAGCATCTCCACAGCAGCTATGAGGAGGTTTGGTGGTCAGAGAG
This sequence comes from Pampus argenteus, assembly GCA_036937835.1. Lineage (NCBI taxonomy): Eukaryota > Metazoa > Chordata > Actinopteri > Scombriformes > Stromateidae > Pampus > Pampus argenteus. The sequence goes on along the minus strand of CM072880.1, from coordinate 15,127,639 downwards.
AAGAAGATCTCTAAAAAACATCCCCAGTGTGTCGGTACTCAGCAACACCATCAAGGCTCAGGATACTTCAGATGAATGATATGTGTTGCCTGACCACATCTAAAGGCTCCTAGTGTTTATACTTCTTCCTCACATCACCTCTCTGAGCTCTGCAGAAAATGTTTTTTTCCACATCTTTGTAGTCTTAATGCAATTAATCACAAAACGGGGTGTAACCGCGCTCACTTTGCAGTCTCTCCTCGAAGACAGTCATGGTGTTGCACTTATAAGTAGTTGAAGTAGTGTGAAGAATGAAAAGAGAGCTTGCTAGAGAAGTTTAAGTGCCGCTTACATTCACATGACTGGACAACTGACCAATCACATAAAGTGGGTGTGCTCGAAAATCTCCGCTTATGGTTTGAAAAACGCTGTTTTTGTGTGGACAGAAAGCCAAGATGGAGAGAAAAGGTGTAGTATGGTTCGGATTTATATGGTCTAAAATATGCTGCACCTAACAGGGACTGAATGCTCCAAAAACCCCTAAGAAGTGAACCTAGAAAGCAGTTAGCCCAGACGTATTACACGGTGCTTAACAGGCCAAATCAAATCAACTCTCACAAAAGAAGAAATGAGATTTAAAAAAAAACATTTTATCCGAATGATACACCTCATATATGCAGTTCAGTGAGTTGAGTGAATGTTTAATAGATAAACAAAATCTGTCTGACACAGATGAAAAAATAAGCAGACATATTGTGGCTGTGGCTTCATACAAGGTGGTTTGAGAAAACACACACAGACACACACGCTGGCCGGCCATCATGGCAGGTGAGAGAAAACGGAACAGTGCTCATTTCTTTACGCCTCTTTCTCTCAACGATCTCCGATAACAAATGGCACCATTACTTTTCCTCTCCGAGGCTCATGTCGGTGTCCCACTTAATGTTTGCGTACTGCTGAGGTAGGCAGCGTTGCCTCCCGCCCCCACCTCCTACTATCGCCTCCTCTCCATCAACCTGGGTGGGGGCCGCAGCTCCAGGAGGAGGGTGGAGAACAGACCCCCGACTCATGTATCTTCAAGGCATCCCGTGAATGTGACGTCCCCAGTTTCTGCCTCTTGTGTGTGTGCGTGCGTGTGTGTGTGCATGAGACTCAGCATCTGTGCGTGTATGTGTGTAATTCTGTGTGTCTACAGTGGCCCCCGACAGCGGGACAGGTGCTCCTAATGCTCCATATGACATTGTGACATCAGTGCTATATATGGCCAAGTTACATGTCCTTGTATGAATGTAAGTGTGTGTTGTGCATGTGTCTGTGTCTATGTGTGTTACGCATACTTGAGCAGGCTGAGCCCATTTGCTCTTTCTCAAAAACACCTTGCTTCACACTTGCAGGTACACTCTGTGGTTAGCCACTATCGAGTGACAGTAGTAAAGTCTATTTTAATTCAATTTTATATATAAAATGCCAAATTATAACAAATGTTATCTCATGAAACTTTTCATACAGAGAAGGTCTAGAATGTACTCAAATGTGTTTGCATGTGTGTGTGTGTGTGTGTGTGTGTGTGTGTCTGATGAGACTTTGTTGCCAGCACCACACTGAGCTGGGTATGTAGCCAGTCATTCTGAGATGACACTGAAGTCACTGAGCAGCGTGAGCGTACGTGTGTGTGTGTGTGTGATCAGCGGATGTACGACAACACTGTGAGCAACCTGGGTCCAGAGGTGACATAGCCGAAGTTGGCGTCTGAAGTACAAACATGGATCACTCTTCTGGCTGTACATTAAAAGTGACGATCCGATATAGACTCAACCTTTGGCACACACACTTGTTCTTTTCACTGACTCAATTTTGTGTGCTGGCTAGCGTCTGGTGCCCGCTCAGCCTTGGGAAACGTCCAACGGTTCAAAATTGTCCCACATCACTCACCGGCTTTATCACCGCTGCAAAGATAAGGAAATAAATAAATAACACGATAGATAAATAAACCTCCATTGCATTTGATGGCAAGTTGTCAGGGGGCAACAGACGGGAGGGGAATTACAGAGGCGGAAACGTGACGTGCAATGTACCGAACCTCAAGGACAGGCGAAGGACAACTCCAACAATACATCCACCCTCATTAATGATGATAGTGGTGAAGGGGGGAGATACTGGATAACTACCGGATTCCAGAGTGAAGGGTATCTGCTATCTCTGGGGACGGCGGGTGAGGGAGGGATCGGGTAGGACGAGAAAGACGAAGAGGAGGATGGGTTGGTGAAGGAGAAAGCTCCGGGGAGGCGGTAGAAGGGGAGGTGGAGGTCAGGGGTTTGGCTGAGGGCGATGGGCAGGGCACGTGGTGCACGAGGCCGGGAGAACAGGAGGGTGATGCACGTGGAAACGCCTGGAGAAGAACAGCACAGGCTCAAATTTTGACGAGGGGAGATGTGAGCAAGGAGTAAAGCTCTACTCTCAATGCCGAGGTGCCCTTGTGCAAGGCTCCAGGGAGTCCAGTGACGGAGGTTAGAAGGCAGCTCACAAGTGTTTAAAGACTGTATGAAAAAAATGTGTTTTGACTTTAAAAGCGACAACATGATACAGACTGAAATGCCATTAAATCAAAAGAGTCAATTAAAGAAGTTTTTAAGACTGTATGGAAATGGGTTTTTGTTTTTTTGCTGAATCATTTCCTGGATAAATTATTGTTGAAACATACACACGCACATGCACGCGCACGCGCACACACACACACACACACACACACAATGATTAATGAGACGGGAAGAGAGAAAGAAAAATTCCATAAACCCAAGAGGAGTATTAAAATGCAATAAGTCAAATGAATCAAATCAAATCAACAGAAATGAGCCAAGATGAATGGCACCAAGAGACTAGTAAAACATAATATGAAATACGGAGTGAGCTAAAAGACATAAAGACAAAAGACATGACATACAGATAAAAAGAGTTCTGGTAAGAATTAAACTCTGGGAATAAACAGAATGTTTAATTCAACTTATAACTCTAGCCATGTGCCAATCTTAATAAAATCACCTAAAATTACCTAAAAAAGAAGCAAAAACATAAAAATTTAATCAAGATAGTAAAGGAGTGGAAGGCCCAGGTTGGGAAATGGAGATATGCTGTTTTAAACAAACAGAAACACACATGAGACTAAGACCTTTTATTCAAAGAGCAAGGCTGCAGTGTGACAGGACATTATGAGGGTCAGGGGACTGGGCTTTGGAGGAATAATAGAGGACAGTGAATGATATATACCATGACATAAAATAGAGGTCATTATATTTACGAACCGTATATTATGTTCAAAGCACCGTTAAAAACCTTAAGCTAATTAAGATTTGATTAGAATGGTTTTACAGTGCAACAAGTGGGTTCGTGTCACACGACTATACATGTAATTGACTTAAACTGTGTTGTGAGACTGACAAGGCCATCGTGGTTGTTGTGTTCGCCTCTTAGAAGCCCTGTAGTCACAAATAGCACCTTGAAGGTTAGGAGACATGATAATACGGAGCGTGTATTGAACAGTGGACAGACATGAGTGATGGATATAGGCAGGCTGGGATCAGAGGGGACGGGGCTGAGAGGTTGAAGGCCAGGCTAACGCTGCTGAGAGTCGAGGAATCAAGGACTGGTGTAAGATTAGAGGTGGGTGTAGCCTATCATCAGGATGCTATGGTGCTAAAAATGAGAGTGAGGTGCAAAGGACCAAGGACTGCGAATGCACATTATGGAGCGGTATGACTTCTTCTAAGAGCCTTCTAAGAGAGGACACGTTTACTGTGGAGCTTTGAGCCAAGCCAGCTGTCCATGAGAGTAAGTTGATTTAGCTGAAATCACTGCTGGTGTCTACAGTGATTATTATACCGTCATTCTAAAAAGAATCCCAGATTCTGCTTTATAACATATTGTGCTCTTACAGCCTTTAACAAAGACACTTATAAACTTAAGACAACTGTGTTCCTGTCATAAATGTCCCAAGCTCCAGTTTAAGACACCTGTCTGATAGATGGAAGCGGGGTGTTGTTATTTTGGGGGAATCATCAGTCTACTGGCACCTTCTCACTAGGGAATCTCTCACACATTTGTCAAGAACGTTGTCAAAAATGACATTTACGTATCACATAAGGCGGGAGATGGTATATACCTTTGTGCAAGTGTATCCATTTATGAACCTAAGAGTGTGTTCACGTGTAGTTGTGTCTGCATGCGTGTGTCGGTATACAAGGAGAGAGAGTGTTGAAAGCTGGGGCAAAGCGACACTGCGCTATGCATCTGTTGCCCAGCATATAAAGGTCACGCATGATTGTGTGTCAAAGGCTAAATAACACTTGGTAATAAATGCCACCACAGATGATATTTAGAAACAGGGTAGTGATAAGAGCGGCGATCTGCAGTCATCGACAAGACATTGTGTGTGTTTGTGTGTGCAAGTACATATACACATGTCATCAAGCCATGTAGATGCACACACAAGAGGTCAAACAGTTTGAACAACTGTATAACCTTAACCCTAACCTCTCAGGTTCGTCCAACTCATTATTTTACAGTCAACCTCTACAAATTATCGCTACAGGCTAATTCACTACCAACTACCATCTACCATTCACCTGACCTCCATGTTACAGCAGCCATGACAACACCATGACTCAATTTACTCATTAGTACAATGAGCCTGTGTATGAAGGTATATATGTAGGTAGGCTAGTGGCACAGCCGCGAGAATTATTCATACACACATGCATACGGGGCCCATAATTAATACCTGCTCTCCTATTCATCAAAGTAGCCCAGTTTACCTCTGTAGCTGGATGTCTGAAAATAAATCTGAAACTGCAAACAGTGTGTGTGTGTGTGTGTGTGTGTGTGCGTGTACCAAGTATCATGTTGTGGGGACAAAACATTAAGGTGAGTTAAGGGTTATGTTAAGGTTAGGGTTAGGATAAGAGAAATTAATTTAAGTCAATGTAATGTCCACTGAACTGAAGAAAACATGACTGCGTGTGTGTGTGTGTGTGTAATTAGTAGATCGATACAGTACATAGTGTTACAGTGTCGCCAGGTAAGGAATAGGTAGATTTACCAAGCTGATATGGAGCCAACGAAATCACAGAACACAACTCACTAAAAATAACATGGAATCAGATGAACCTTTAGAGGAACATAAATCATAATTGGACAATAGATGGTCAATTGTTATCATATTCATAGAGATGTAAATAAATTAGAATAGAACTTTATTGTCCATCAAAGTGGACACATTGTTTTAAGATGTACACTCACAGAATCAAATGTTGACTCCGCACTGGTAGATTAATAACACATTACACTAGTCAGTTAAATAGATTTATTTTATTCTATTCTATCCATCAGTCTGTTTACCATCCTCACAGAAAGTCCTAAATGTTCTGCTATACACAAACACACACACACACACACTGTCTCAAACACAATGACAGATGGGATTTGACAGTTCACTTTGCGTGCCGCGCCAGGTGGGGGTGACCTTTTAAGACGACTGGCAAACAGAGGGAGCGAGCAGGAGAAAGAATAGAGAGACTCCCACAGAGAGTCGCTGAGGCTGTGAGCGATTTGCTCTTTTAAACTGTGAATTGGTGGTCTTTTAGAAATACCACAGGATGTGAAAGTGTTGCTCTATAGAGCCAATCTACTGGAACAAAGAACTTTCAGTCTCATTGCTTCGTTTATTCAGTTCATTTTTACTGATGTCTTTATTCCAATAATCACAATAAACTCAGTTCAAAGAAGTAGTCACTGTGGCAGCTGGATTCAGAGCCAAAGATGTTTCAAATGCCACATACAATATCTTTACAATGAGTAACACTATATTTTAGATATTTTCATCTTTTACTATCTCTACAAAGCACAGGACTTTGGCAGCAAAGACCAGGCTTTGCTTCATAAAAAGCACTTAGAAAGATTGTTAATCCTGTTAATATGTTAATAGTCAATGTTAGTCATTTGGAAAATAAGTTTCCTGATTGAAAAAAAAACCAATTCAAGCATCATTACCTGTTTGTCAAAACAAAGACATTGCTATTTTTTCCATTACATGTCATACTGTAAATGCTTCTGCCTTTTCTGCATTTGTCTTGTGAAAACCTCTTCAGAGAAAGCGCTTGATCTGAGGCGACTGGTCTTTGGAGGGGATGCGTTTCCTCGCTTCTTTGTTTAGACATTTCTCTAACACAAAGTGATGATGGGAGACTGAAAAGTGTTAACTCAAGCTAAAAATCCCATACAGTCCATTTGTGTGTCAGATTTGACACGCGCTGAAATGATGCTAAAGCATTTCAAAACAGGCAAAAAGTGCTGATGTTGACAACATTGCTTGTCCTTCCTCTGGAATGGCTCCGCTGCCATGTCAACAAGGGGTCAACAACAAAGGGTTTGTGTGCAGTCTCATGGGACACCATTACAGTATGCTAATAAATACCCTAACGCTGATATGTAATTGTATTTCTATAGTGTCTGGCATTGTCAACGATAGTAATCTCATTGCTTTGTGTAGGCGCGATAGTGAGCATCGCCAAATGAATCAGGGGGTTCATTCTTCTGTCCCTGCTGACTAAGCTGATAAAGTGGGGACACGTTGCAAAGGGCTATGCATGCTAAGCAGCGCTGTGATGGAGGTATAGAAGGTAGACTGAGTGATAATTTAACTCTCCTTGGAGAACTGGCTGCACAGCGCATGACCCTGAGGTTTTATTGCTGCTTTAGTACATGCAAAGAAAACTGGACAAAGACAAAAACAAAGTCGGAAAAATCTGTAAATGCAAATATTATGAGGTGATTAAGTAATAAAATATGTATTTTTGAATGTGAATCATACAAATGTCAGGCATTTTTGTAAATTCTGAAAAAGTGATAGAAATGAATACATCTTAATTTACTATCGATGTTTTCAGCTGTTAAACTCAGAGGTTGTTTCTCAGAGTTACTGCATGTCATTAGCCACGTTGAAAAGTGTCCTTAAGCATGAGTACTAACTTGAAGTATGAATTTCTTTTGAAGATGTCTTGACGATGAGTTACAATAAAACAAATACTTGTTTTGCACACACATAAACAAATACTAACTCCTTCCAGAAATTCAAGAGTCCTTTTGAAAACTGTCTAAAATGCCCTTACAGCCAAGTACACACTTAGTTCTCAAAGCTAAAACTACTGAGGATTAAAGATTCCAAATCTTCTTTAAACTGTCCCTCTTTGTCATTAATACTGATGAAAATAGCAGACAGCGCAACAAAAACGATTTGAGGCAAATTACAGGGAGCTCTGTCCGGGCTGTCATTATGAAATGACCTGGACTGTGAGGTCAAACGGATGAATGTCACCTTGAATAGCAGGTTTCTCTGACATCACTCCAATCATGCAGCCTTTTCATATATAATATTTGGACACGCAAGAAGTTCCCACAAAATTTTAAAGTTTAGTTATTTTAAACACACCTGCATGCACACACACATAGTTGTACAATACACAATTCCATACTCAAATGTTCTCTCTTTCACAAACACACAAAAAGTGCATAAAAACAAACTAGTACCAAGTGGTTTATTAATACTGCAGGCAGTCTTAGGTGTTGGTTGAGGGGGAAGGGGGGGGTCTTCCTATTATTTAATGCATGTTTTTGTTGCAATTCTCTCTAGCATAACGAGAAGTAGCCAGAAGTAGTTAGAAGACGCTGGGCGAAGGCATGTAAATAATGAAGTATTCTATATAGCTAAATGTAGCTAATCCTTAAATGTCTTTTTACAGTCCAGCTGTGCCTCTCAGCAATGAAACCAACATTGCGTGTTCCCTTATACAGGGTGCACAGTAAGCTGCTGCTGGGTGGTAATGCTTCATTAAAATGTCTTTTTAATGCACACATCAAATGACATACAAATATGAGGGAAAACAAACTGCTGACTTCACAGGACTTCTGGTTTCAGAACAACACTTCTTAAAGCGGAGGTGACTTAGCTGTCACAGTAATCACAAAATCCTTTTGGTGAACAGCGGGCAGCATTGAGCTACAATGTCAATGTCCTCAGATTACCCGGGAGACATGTCCCCGAGCTGAACTGTAGCAGCATTCGGTCCGCATGGCTTTGTTCCGTCCCAGAAATAAGCCCTGCCTGCTTGTCTCCTTGGCCTCAGTCCATTTCAAAGACGCTGCATTTTTACCTAAAACCATAAATCCTTTGCTAAACCGCTCTAACTTACATTAAGGTCTGTGGATGTCAACAGCAATATTCATTTAGGGAGATTTTTTTCTTATAAATGAAGAGGACAAAATAAGGATAGAACGGGTGAAAAACCAAGAAGCAAAACCAAAAAAAGATATAAATAAAAAGAGAGAAATACAAGAAGGACAGATGGAGTGAAAAAGCAGCACAGAGAAAGAGAGTAAACGAGAGCGCAGGGAACAGGCGAAAGTTCCCCACGGAGTTTAACTTTTGGAAAATGAGTCCGTCCCAGCAGGTGGGTCGACGGGAATCTCTGGACACTCCCATGAGGCTTTGCTGCAGCTCTTGATAGGACAGACATTGCATGATGTGCTGCTATGATGCTGACACACTTAAGGGTTAAGGTGCTGAACAACCACTGGCTCATCTCCTCTTATTGAACTGGCCAGGTGGTGCTACTATCTGACACACACACACACACCTAAGATGAGACGACCCAGCCCGCCGGTATTCCTGCATGGATTGGTGTGTTTCCCAGATACTGAATTTGTGTGCTAAGCAGTTTTCTATGCAAGAAATAAGCTAACCTGAATACGATACAACAGGAGGTGATTTCTCACTGTGGCAAGTAGTACTGGGGAGCCCTGTTTGGTGTGTGTATGTGTGTGTGTGTGTGTGTCTGTGTGTACCATGAACACCTCCGTGCAAGCTGCACATGCAGATGGTCGACACACAAGCCAACGGGCATACGCTGGGGAAACACACACACACGTCCATGTCTATGCCCAAGAATATATGAAAACACTGTCTGGTCTCTGCAGAAACATTTAAATATTTTCAAAATGTCAGTTTAAATATTGTCTCCATGTGAAGCAATTAAATTAATTAATAAGAAGAAGACAGAAGGTGCTAGAGGAGTTGTTTTCACCATCTTATCTCCCCACATAAACACACACAATATAATAACACACACTAACTCAGTATCGAACAGTTATGAACACTAAAGAGTTGTGGCAAACCTGGTTATGTTTGCACCATTTAATGGTGACTGTACAGCACCGTATATGTTCCATCTCTCTGGCTGCAGCACTGCTCTGCTGGTATTTACCATGATATTTCTGCAGGGCTCAAGGTCTGAAACAGGGTCATGGATAATGACTGGGTTTAAATGGCATCCTCTGCTTCCATTCCCTGTCGGCCGCCAAAGAGCCAACACCGAGCTAATCTCTGGAGAGGTTCTGTAGTCTCAAGAGGACCTGCTGTACTACTGAAGGTAATCACATTGGTGCGTGTGAGTGTGTGTGAGAGAGAGAGAGAGAGAGAGAGAGCAGAGTAAATCACTGCAACCATTATAAAAGTCACAGAGTCATTTTGCAAAATTCAAAATAATAAAATAATAAATTTGGGTAATGACAAACATAATACCCAGATTAATGTACAACGCTTTAATAGAAACTGCCATTTACTCATTAGATTGCTGTCTAATCTGATTAGCATCTCTGTCAACAGACAACTGTTGCATGACGTCAGACTGGTGAAGCAACTGCACACTCACACACCCACAACTGCTTCTAATACAGCAAGTGCTTTTACAACAGAACCTCAGTGGTACAAAATAAAGGAAAGTAGTTTCCGGCTGTACTGTGGGGATGAACAACACAGGCTGCATGTGTGTATGCTTGTGTGTGTCAGTGACATAGCACCTCTGGTTCACTCCACTGCTTCCTGAGATGAGCCTGTACCACCGCCCCGCCCTCCACCTGCACGCCCTTTGATGGATCGGTCTGAGGTGGGTCACTGGCTGCCGCGCTAACCCGATCTGGATTGAAACCGTCTCCCATGTGGGTGATGACGGAAATCGATTGTAAGACTTAAACCTGGGTGCATCTCAAGTAGCTCAAACTGAGGCAGTTATTGCCACATATCTCAATTTACACACTTAAAAATAGAAGCACACTAGAAGTAGGTTTTCATGCTAACAAGATAACAGCCATGTTAGCCGCCCTCTGAAGCTGCTCTTAGGATAAATCCCCACATTAGCATGCTAACATGCACACAGTGATTACACTAGCATGCCGATGTTTAGCAGGTATAATGTTGAACATGCAGAGATTTGCTAATTAGCAATTAGAATTGCAAGGTGCTGGACTTTTTTTTTATCTATCTGATAGTTGTTGAGATATTTCAGTCTGGACCAATGAGAACCAGCCATCCCTAGAGCCATGCCAGTACAGCTTTTCGCACATGAACTATAACAGGCTGTAATGTATACAGTTTGATCCACCTTGTGTACAAATCTTTCTCAGAGTTTAACCTACCACCTGATACCAATTCTACATGAACTTAAGTTTACTTAAAGCCTCTATGTGTATGATTTAAACATTTCTAACTTTCGCGACAGTACAAAAAAACCTGAAAGCAACATATAGACTGCACCAATTTTCACCAGGATTGTCTCATTTATGCCATCAGCGTAAGATTTTATGATCTGGGGATTTCAGTTAGTTAAGGTTACACAGGGTACATCATTCTTCTTTAATGTAGGTGTACACATACAGTAGTAGTAGTTCTACTATATGTAGTGTAGAGTTGCAAAAAACTGAAACTATCAACATGACATGCGATAAAATTAAACACAGTCAGATTGGGCAAGAAATTGTAAGGGTACTATAATATACTCAGATGAACAACTCTGTTTGTTCTTCCTTCGTATTTAATGTGTGCCTCCCCCTCATCTCCCTTCATTATCCAGACTTCCTCGTCTACAAATATTTGCTCTGGTAAATATAGATAGATCTCCATTATCAGACATGTATCCACACCATAACCGACTCTGGAGGCCAAATCTAAAAAGCAACCAGGTCGTACGTTAGCAGGCTAAATGACAGACCAATCAATGGTTGCTTATTGTCAGGACCTTGAGCCCCCTCTGATTCAATTATCTGCTTTGATGAGGAAGAGCAGCCAGGCCGAACCCACAGCACTGAGATTAATAGGGCCAGGGCCAAGGAAATAGGTCATACAGAGGCAGAGAGCAGAGGAAGAGGAGGGGGGGTGAAAACAAGAGAAATTACAGGCCCAGGAATAAAAAGAAAAGAAAGAAGAGAGAAAGAAAAAGAAAAAGGATTAAAAGATGATAAGAGAAGATGGAGGAAAATGGAATGAAAAAAGGGCACAGGACGTGGGGAGATAAAAGAAGATGGATGATGAGGGGAAGGAGAAAGTAAGGATAAATGTGACAGATAAGAAGATTTGTGGAGAAATGAGCGGAAATGAAGGAGGGGATAGACAGAGTAAGTGAAGGTGTGGGGGCAGATCGTGTGGCCTTATACGTCCCTCTCATCTTTCATCAGTTGCTCTTTGAACTTTCACTTCTATGTGGTCATCGCTCTCTCTTTATGCCTTTTTTCACCTTCTCCCCTTCATTCGTTTCCAACCAACTCTCTTTCTTCCAGTTCACCCGTTTAGTTCCTTTCATTGTCCGTCCTTCACCCCAAAACCCCACCTTCACTGCCTCACCTTCCTTCTGTTTCCATGCCTCTCTCACTGAACGGCTTTTTCACACTGCCACTGTCATGCCATCTGCCTTTCAGAGTATGCCATTGATTGTGTGTGTGTGTGTGTGTGTGTGTGTGTGTGTGTGTGTGTGTGTGAAGAACAAAGACAGAGATACCTGCCAGCAGTGGTAAAAGGCATCCGATCAGACTGAAAACAGATTGAGAAGCTTCCTGCCTGGGTGTGAATGAGAGCCGGACAGATTCACACAAGGTACACGCTAATCATTTTTTAAAAGTTATAATAGATATTTAATTGGTTCCTTTAAACACTTTAGATGTGATAATTAAATAAATATTTTTTAAATTTTTTTTATTTTTTACTACTTTATTTGATCATTTGAGTTACACCGTGTTTACGCAGAATGTCATTTATGCACCATAGTTATAAAGTTATAAACGGATGGAAGAATGTCCATTTCACTGACAATCAGTCACCGTTATTCTACAGTCCCCATGGACAGACAAACACCAGAATTTACTTTGGAGCAACGTACATTATATAGAGCGTTACAAATGGACAAATCGATGTCTTTCTAATGTTGTTTGAATGGAGTGGCTGTGGGGCGGGGTGGCAGGAGTGAAAATAGATTAGTCTGATATAGATTAGCTGATTGAGAACGAGCACATTTGTCCAACACAGAAGACATTTTCAAAGTCACTTGTGGCATGATACTCCTGTTTTAACACAAAGATTCATGCATTAATGAACTCCTGGAGTCATGTCACTTCATTCTGCTATTCTAGCAGGGCTCAGATTAAAGGTAAAGATGGCTAATATCACGTGTAGTATCAGAGCTGCTTTGTAGAATGAATAATGCTTTATGTAATGTTCTTCACCCTACTCTGCACCTGTGACTTGTATGTTTGGTGTGCTGACAGGTTAAATTCTCAGAGCAAGCACAGAAAGAATAGAGCTTTCAGTAACACAAACACAACAAAATGTTTCTTTGTGGACTGACATGACTGTGAAAAAATACACAAAATAAGGCTGATCTGATCTGTACACTTTCACCTGCTCTGTTGAAACTAGTCCCATCTGAATGAGGCCGATGACTGGCATTTGGTTGATACACATTGCTCCAAGACTCTGACAACATGCTTTCCGTCTTTTCGGGTCATTGAACCCACATGGAGGCGGCACTCAATCAATTTGAGGTACTGAGGCGGAGCCACAGAGCGGGTGGCTAAATTACAGTCCTGCAGGTTGAGCGTGTCACATGCTGCCAGACTCTACTCTATTCCAGCCCATTTAACTGACAGAACCAGGCACTCTTTTCAGCAAATGCTACCATTGCTACTCCTAATGACAAAACTCTCCTAAATTATAAGAAAACATGGGGTTTTTTTTCGATGAACAGTGCACACATTACATGTGAACAAGAGCAGAGAGATTCATGGTGTCCATTTTATTCTTCCCTTTTTACTGCATGAACTACTGCTACAGTGTGATCATGTCTGGAAGTTTTGTGATTAAATGCTCTCTGGACACATAAATGTGAGTGAGAAATGATAATAATGGCTCAAAGAAGGGGGAGAGATAAACGTGTTACCACCTGCAGATGTCTTTGAAACACATACAAGGCTGGATGAAATATTCTCCTCCAGGTAGACTGAGTAGCGCTCTTCATGTTGAAGACAATGAAACCCTCTGTTTCTACTCTTTCCCGTCCTATTTAATGGACACAGCCCTGCTCTGGGACTTTGCCAAAGGTACATCTCCTGCCAAAATAACCACAGTGTCACATTAGAGCTTGGCCCCCTGGTGCTTTCTCAGCAAAAAAACATGTGGCACTGCTAAAAATACCTGCTTTTGAATCATTCACGTCATACACTATTTAAAGAGCTCATGCATACTCATGATCCCATGCAAATGTGTATCATCAGACTTTGACTAGTTGGGAATTCAATAAAAGGAATTACAGGAGCTGCAGCCACAGCATCTTGGCTATACTGTACGCTGACAAATAGAAATGAAGTAGCAGAGTGCAAAGAAAATGAACTCTGATCAAAGTCTCTGTTATACGTTTAATCTTCTAACCAATCATGGTATTACGTTTGCAGGCATAATTAATATTTTACTGTATGATTGCTCTACTTTAAACAGCACAGACCTTTCACTTACCAGCTGGCTCTGAACTCAACTGAGTGGGTTTGGCCACAAAATCCCTATGTATAGTCTAAACATGTAATGTGAGCTTTGTGCGTTTTCACTAGAAGGATACCTGTACATAATATATATATAGAAATATATGTCTGGTCATAGATGTTATTGTTATATGCTCAAAATGCTGTATTTGCTGTGTCTTTCCACTGAAGAGCAAAAATGATTACTGAGTGATGACTAAATGATGGCTCAATGACTAAAAGTCATCAAGGTTATAAAATTAGTATAACAACAATAAAGTTCCACCTCTGAAATTTGCAGAACCTACTCCAGATTACTCCTACTAGATTACACTGGTATCACATAAAATATCATATTTCATATAGTTATGGCACCCTTAACTGCCCAAGTCACTGTACAGCATAGATATGAGAAAGATGGACGACCTAGAAAGGCACACTGTGTTCTAGTAGGCACACACAAACTTATATATTATGCACTCTCACATCACATAAGAGGATACATATAAAAGCACACACACACACACACAAAGTTAAAGCACAGTAAAGATGTGACACACTTCCTCCTGCCTTCTCCATGCAGATCTGCTTCTCATATTCCCTATAAAGCCAACTCATTAAAGAAATATACTCAACCAACATTCCATGTAAGGTAATGTCTATAATGGCATAACAAGGGTTCTTTGATAAAAATAAAAAAAGCTCATTACAGCATCCTGCATGGCAACCCTATGGGTTGCACACAGCTTACAATTCAGAAACTAGCAGCAGTTTGACATGGGGGCAGAAAACGTGAGGAATAGCTGAGTTTAAATCCTCACCGACGATAAAATAACTCGTTTTTGATTTATGTAGGTGTTTGAATGGAAAATATACTGGAGTTGTAGTCATACTAACAGTTTGAGTCTAAAATGCAGTGCCTCAGCAGGGAGAGAAGATCATTTTAATTAAGGCCTTTTTTTGTCCTAACTTTTTTTTTGACAGGTAAAACCCAAATGCTAGACTTTTTTATCTGGTGCTTAATTGGGACTAAATCTTGTCAAAGTACCACAAAGCATGTCTCCCCATGAGCTCTCTTGTTCTGCCTCCAATGTGGAAGTGAACGTCTGTGTCATCATATGGCCCCAGAAGACAAATTGGACCAGCAGAGTCACTAACAGCACTAAGACCTGACAGTTGGGCTCCTTACTTTCATCCTTTAAGAAAACCACACAGCATGAAGCTGGAAGAGAATAGCTGCTACACAATATGCACAAGTAGAACTCATAAAATAATGAGTAGGTTAGAGTAAGCATGGAAATGTGTGTCCACAAAAATACATAAAACATCATCGTCGTTTTTTTCATCAATATTGTGTTATAGTGTCACTAACATCCAATGTTGTTCATAAGGATACAGCTTTGAATGAACACTTACTATGATGATCAATAAATGAAAACCCAAACCTGCCAAAAAGATACATGTACAAAAATTATACCGTGACATAAAATCAAGATAACAACACATTCAATCTTCTCAGCGTCGACTTACACAGAGTTCTAACACCAAAAACACATGAACCAAACCTCAGAGGTCTAACACAAGCTATATTTGATGGAGATGGTTTCCTACCACTTTGCTGCTGGGCGCGGTGTGTGCCATCCACGGCTCCATTGGATCCCACTGTGGAGTTGGATGTGATGAGCTGCTAAAGTGGAGAGGCAGCGTGTGTGTGTGTGTGTGTGTGTGTGTGTGTGTGTGTGTGTGAATGTAAGACAGCGTCAGTGGGTTGTAAGTGAGTTTGTCCTACTGTGTGTGTGTGTGTGTGTACGCGTGGGTGCTCATAGTTCCTGTTCATGTGTCGGTAGGAACGCCATGTATGGAGATGAGTGTGTGTGTGTGTGTGTCAGGAATATTGTATGAGAACTGTGTTGGGAGAGTGTATATGTTAGTTTATAGTTAATTGAGTGTTCTTTATAGGACATGACCGTAGTTATAGAAGCTATGAGTGTCTGTGAAGTGTGTTAGTGCGTTCAAATGTGCAGTGAGGTTTGAAACAAGTTTCCCTCTCTACAACGCTATACTCAGTTGGCTGCTCAGTCCTTCATGCCTTTCCAAACACAGAATAAGACCTTTCTCTTTCCTAGCATCTCTTCATCCCCTCTCATCCTTTATTAGATTGAGTAATGTGTCACTCACTCTCTCTCACTGCACTCAAGTTGAATTGATTGTGCCTTTGTATGTACGTAGTGCTAACGCTTGCTAAGAATAGACATTTAAAGCAGCTGGTTCGAGCAGCTTGGTCTGGAAGCACAAGATGCAAAAACCAACATGTTCAGAAGAGAAAAGGGGCACAGTGCCAGAAGTTATTTCCAATGAGAGAGAAAATCTGCATGTGTTCGTGTTCACGGTGGCAGATGTTTTATGGAACGCTTAAATTATTCAGCCTCGTTTGCCTTCCAACATCTTCTTCTCTGCTCCTCTGAAGAATTGCCAAGGCCTGTCATCACACTATCTGATGTGGTGCTGCCATCTTCAGGCCTGCGCTGGTAATACAACTGCTATTTTTACAAGTAAGCAATGTCCAGTGTGCAGTTGTTTACAAGCACTTGTATGGAGGTTTTAAATTGCAGCTCAGTTGTAGATTTAACTGTTTATTTGTCTCTCTGTGGTTGAAGATGTAGCGATCACTGCAATCAGCTGGAAGGGTCAGAGGGCAGGAGGTCCCACATTACTCCCTTTGTTTTCTACTCTTTAAAAAGTTAAAGAAAATCCCAAACATAGTGTTATAAAGAGAGGTTACGTATTAAATGGATGCCAGATATAGGAAGGTAAGAAGCAGCTTGTTTTGTATTTTTACATTTTCCTCTTAACTGTCTATAAATAGCAGTCCGTAGCATTTGGAGAGACAGCTGGTGGTATTTTGTCCATCTGTACTGTAATATAAATACAGTATCACACGCATGTATGCACACGCACACAAAGAGACAAAAAGAAAGCTGACAATTATGAATTAAAGGCCTTCACTGGCCGCCATTATTTATGTATATTGCATGTTTTAAAAGACAATTACTCAGTGTTACAAGTCAGTCATTTTGTAATGCAGACAGGGAGAAGCTCTTTCATACAGTTTTTTGTTGTTATACTGTATAAGAGCAATCACTGCAATAAATATGCATGCATGTGAGAAAATGTTGATGTGATATAAAATATGTATGATGACATGTGGAGCAGGAAGACACAAGTAAGAGATCATACTGCAATCTGCAAGGATGTCAACATTTGTTTGAAAGGTCCGCCTCTATCTTTCAGACACTTTGCTTTAATAAGAAGCACACAGAGATATGACATCACTCAACGGATTAAGGTTTCATATCTTCAGCCTGTTATGGTTGTCTTTCATACAGCAGCATCTTTGAGAGGAGATTACATGTGAAACGAGGAAAATTCTTGAACTATAAACTAGACAATAATTAAAAGAGTAAGAGTAAGAGTATAATTAAAATGACAGGTGTTATTCTGTCACTATTTCAAGACATTTCTGACAAATGAGTGACATTACAGACTATTCAACAATCATAATTTTGAAGACAAGTAACAGCACCAGGTGACTGTGATTTCTAACGAGCTGTTATAAGATGACGCTTTACTCTTCCTAAAAAATGGCCCGACACTCAGTTCCTCTTTCCCAACAAAACCACCTTGTTTGTGCAACCACTGCCCTCATCACTCTTCTCATCTGCCAACAATGACACTAAAAATAACTTTGATCCATGGCTCTTTTTTTACTTGTTTGCTAAATGTCGATGCTTTTGTCAAAGCAGACTTTTTTTTCCCTCCCTACTCTCCAGAAGTCCCATATGGTCGCCCCCTCTGTGTCTTCTTAACTGAATTACTTTGACAAATGCTTTTTAAGCAGGTGTGGTGAAATAACACAGGTGGTGGGTTCAGACACAAATCATTTTTAATGTGAAAATGTCAGCCAGAAACAACAATTTCACAACTCACCAAAGCTATCTAAAGAGTGCGTGTGTGTGTGTATCCCAGGGTGCAGTGAGGTATGATCCCAGTTTTTCGTATAGCATAAGTAATCACAGTTGACATTTGTCATTTTTGTTAGTTCAACTTACACTGCCTCCATATCTTTTGCACTATAGTGTATATTCTATTGCATCGGACCTATAGGAAGTGCCATTGTGTGTCTGGAACCAGGAGTTACAAGACAAAGCTTTAGACAGAACATCTACAGAATGAGGTAGAAGCATATTAAGGGCAGTTAGTGTGAGAGAGGTGGTGGGTTTGAAGCCTGTGAGGGAAGAAGGAAGCAACTCTGCTGGTTTGACTGTCGAGGGAAATGTTGGACAACACAGGCTTGTGAGAGTAAGAGAGCTGCTTCAGAACATGTTCCATACGTCCTTCCTCTCTTACTCACCGAGTCATTTACTCATAATTTAAATGCCACCACGTCACCCTCCATCATCCTCTCATCAGAGCTCAATCCATCTCAATCAATTCACTTGAGCCATTGTTACAAGCATTATTGCCACAGGAAGGCTTGTCAGATTACATCGAGTGAAAGTAGCGTGCAGGAGCTAAGTGAATTATGGTAACTTGGTTACGTATCTGTCAGAGAGCACTTACGTGCACAAATGTTGTTTGCATATAGAAATGTATGCCTGTTCAGAACAGACTGGATTACAACAGAGAACAGAAAAAGGAAGAAGTCTGATGCCAGAACATATCAGCAGCCCAGACAACCTCAGACAGCAGAAACCCTCAGAAATGACAAGCGCATCAGTACACAACACACTCCTACCTGTGTCACTTTCTCTGTGACGTGGTGCGTCCGGTCGATGAGTTTGCAGGGAGCTATGATGTCCATCTCCCCGGAGGGCAGGGCGATGAGCGGGTCGGGTTTGAAATCCACAAAGTTGAGGGTAATCTGAGGGATTTTGGAGATAGTGCGGTACCGCATGAGGTCCGAGTCTGATGTGGAATTCAGTATGTTGGACTTGCTGTTTACTGCACCTGCAATCACACACAAGGCAGATGATGAGGTAAAAAACCCAGAGGATAATAAAAAGGATCCTCTGTTATGTCTCCTGTGTCTCACCGGTGCTGCTGCTGCCCGGCCGGACACTCGCTCTCCGGTTCTTTCGGTCCCAGTCAGGCCTCATGGCCTCGATCTCGTCCACGGAGGAGGCGCGACGCATGCTGTGGAAGCTCTCCCGCGAGCGGCTGTGTGACAAGGTGCAATTGGAGGTTGAACCGTCCGGGTTGAGGCTGAGGCGGTGGTGGGGCGCTACGCAGGGCGATGACTGGGTGTGGGAACCCACCAGGTGGGCTCCGTGTGTAGGAGGTGGAGAAGGGGGTACAGGAGGCTCAGAGCCCAGTAAAGTGCGCTGGTCTTCCTGATGGTCTTCTGGCCAACCTTGTAGAGCTGACCTAGGAAACAGAAAAGGACATGGTGTCTATAAACGGGATGTTACAGATTTGGTCATTGAACTGGATAACTCAGTTAAAGTCATGATGTCAACTTTCACAATTTGAGATTTCACATCAAAACAAAACATATGTTCCTTTAGGCTTGGAGTTGGCAATATTCTTTGATGGATGATGAAAATTGCTGTTATGCATAAACTCTTTATGTGGGTCGTAATAATCCTTCAAACATTAAAGACATGTTACACATGGACAGTATTAAGCCTAGCCTTTAACATGTCCTCGTCAAAAGTAATCTCTGTGGTCTACCTGCTTCTGCTGATTTGCTCCTGGTGGTCTGGCGGTACAGGAGGGAGGGGCAGTAACTCTCTCAGGCCTAGCGACTCGTGACTGTGGTGGTCTGGGTGCAGCGGCAGGGGTGTAGCGGTGGGGATGTGACCGGCCTCTGCGTCGTCCAGAGACACTTTACTGTTGGACAGAGAGCGCAGCAGGGGAAGGCGCAGCTTGAAGCCTCGTGGGCGACCTGGTGGGGAGAAAGAAGAGGGAAGATGGAGGTTAAGTAGTATTATCAGTAGAATGACAAGTGGGTTTCCAATATCAAGCCATGGCTGGGAAAAGAGCAGGAGAGTGACAGTAGAATCAAGTAGAGATAGAATATGGGAGGATATTCTAGGTAGTCAAGGTCACGCTAGGAGAGAAGGAGATTTGAGCTGGATCATGCTGAGCCTAATAGATTCAAAAGTCCTCTTTAAAAGCAATCTAAAGGAATCTGGGACAGTAACATTGATTAGAATTTTGATTTTAGCCACAAAGTTAAAAACTTGACCGACAGACAGACTTCTAAATATGATCATTGTCCTACTTCCCTCTGGAAAATGAAGTGCACAGAGTTCATGGAGAAAAACCTGATCCAACACAAATACCCAGGATGCCTCACAGAGTTAATATTACTTAGCAGATATCAGGACCAACTGGCCTTTCTGCAAAATGAAATGAACAAAATGATCCAGGTGAATTACAATGATGGCTGTGACTTCTTATTGACTCAATATATTAAGTCCACTTCAGTTATTGAAAAGAGAATGTAAATGAAGCGAGGGGCATGTTTTAAACACTGAACCAGGCAAAATATGAATTTTGAAAAATGTCAGTCAACGTGCAATATTTTTGATTTCATTTCTATTTCTTAATTATCTGTAGCAGTCTGGGTACAGGATGTACTCATAAATTAATGCTTTCATATTACCGTATTTTTCGGAAATCACTAAATTTTCTCAGAAATCAACAGTGCGCCTTATGTATGACCGGAATCATCACTGAACAGCCCGGTGACAACAACGAGACTGACTCGGATAATGAAAAATCACCCAACTTTTAAACTCTGAACAACGGTTTTGTAATTTTGTGTTAAAACTGAACAATGTTGAGATGTGTTAACCTACAACTGAGAGGTATTGTAAATTAGTTGAATAAAGTTCGACTTATCCGACACACGTTTTGTTTTCGCTTATTGCGCCTTACAATCAGATGGGCCTTATGTGTGGACAATGACAGCGATCGACATGTTAATTGATACTGCGCCTTATAGCCGTTATAGATCCGGTGCGCTTTATAGCCCGAAAAATACAGTAATAGCTACTACCATATATTATTTTGCCCATTTTTCTGATATTTTTTCTGAGCTCTTCATTAATAATGGCAACTAATAAAAAAACAAAGTTTGATGATCCAATATCTGGGAGCATAAAAGAAAGAAAAAAAAACCTTGAAGATTTAGGTAAAAAGTTTTAAGTTTTTAAGTTTTAAAATCACCAGATCAGCACAGAGCAGAAAACAACAAACAAAGAAACAAAAAGAGAAAAAAACAGCATCAAGGTACTATGAGGTTAATCAGCAGCTACCGGTGACAAGCCAGGTGGGCAGGCGGTGGTTGAGCTCCTGGTTGTGGTCTTTGAACGTGTCGTCTGTCATGACCTCGAAGTTGAGGATGAACATGATCACCACGCCATCTTCGTTCTTCACTGGCACCACGTCCACCATACACAGGAAGCACTGACCTGCGGGGGCAGACAGTGAGATATTTTGTCATTTATCCTGTAATAAAGTCACTACAAACATATATATGCGTGGAGAATACAACATCTCCTCTTTAATATTGTCTCTGCAGTCACTGGTTCTTTAACAATGACATAAAGACGTCTACATCATAAATCAGCATTGTAAGCGGTCACAGTAGGAATGCGAGCCTACATGCAGTATTACACAGAGTCACAGCTTTTCATTCTCTGTCCTTATTAAATGTGCATCTGCACTTAATCAGCTCACACACACACTCTTCCATATGAGGGCGGGCATGTTCACTAATCTGTCACACAACTGCTAAAACAGCTAAGTAAGCGTGAAATTAGACTGCATAGGACAGTAAGTGGCTGGGAGTTTTCTACCAGGTCTATAGGACTGAATACAGTGTACATAACAGCAAGACTGGAAGACAGAGGAAGATGCTATTAAACAAATATATAGACACACACACACACACACACACTTTGTCATTGACCAGACTGAGAAATTCATACAGGAGTAGAAAAGCAAGTACTACTGACAGTGGGAGACCACTTGCTACATGTTTAGCATTCAACATAGATAATACAGTTCCCAGGAAAATGTATGGCTTCGTTTATGTCACACTTTCAATACTGAAATCTTCATTATATTATTTCCAGTACCGAGTACAGCCTTTGTTCAGTTCAGTTCAGTAGTGTTCAGGTCACATTGATGCAAAGAGGTTTTGCTCCATGGAAAGTTTAGATCATTAGAATTAAAAAGAGCTCAATTAACAGCAAATGACTCAAACATGGACACAGCATTGTGTCCACAGCATGGCACCAACTTTGCAAAACAAAAACCAACAACAACAAAATGCATCCAATATGCAATGTTACAACTGTTTTTTGAGAATTGAAGAAAGTCATTTAGCTTTTCACTGTGATCCTCATGTTTGTTTTGCCTAGAGTGGTCTTTTGATGTGAAATAGTTATTTCTCAGTGTACCTGGCTCTGGTCCATCCCGGCTCTTACCTGGACAGTGATGGGCAGTGACAAATGACAGCCGCAGTGGTTTTGGCAGCCGACCCGGTATGTTGTACAACCCGATGTACCCGATGTCTACTGCATGCCTGCCCAACTACCCGCCCGCCTGTCATTCATCTCACATCATTGCTGGAGAGTGGGCTGAAATCCGATTGGATGACAGCATAATCCCAAGACAGGAGGGGGGAAAAATATGAAACATAGGAAAAAACTAAAGGATTACACCATCTGGCCATATCCAGCGGTGCGTGTGTGTGTGTGTGTCTGTCCGTGCGCATGCATGATTACTGTATGTGCACATGTGTAGATAGATGCCCAGTCTCATGTTCATTCATAAGATACTGGGTCATTCACGCCTGTTTTTATTAACAGCTGTAAAACTGCATTTGTGGATTTTTTTTTTATTTTTTATTTTTTTTTAATCGCTGAAGGTGTTGCAGACACACCTCACGAGTTAAAGATGACTAAGTCAAATAATATCGCCTCAAATGTTGTGATTTCTAGTCAGCTAGTAGGTTGAATTTTATCTATTCATCATCATCAGTGTATGCTGAAGTGGCATCACATTCATTTATATGGAACAGTTGGTTTGTAAAGAAGGAAAACACAATAGCAGACAGTATGTGGGCAAAGAAGTTTTGCTTCTTCTATGCAAACAGGTAAACATTTGTGAAAAATCTGCAATAATATAATATTTTTTTATATTATATTTATATTCCCTCACTGATAAAAGTGACAACAGTAGCCCTCCCCCTTGGAACTGGTGCACATGTATTCATAAAAGTAGAAGCAACCATATATTTACTTAGCAGTCTTCCACACAGCACTGTAAAAGCAGAGAGCTGTGAGTATGTGTGTTACTGTTGTGTGTTTGTGGATGACAGATGTGACTCGTACGAACACACGTGAATGCATACACTCACACACACTACAACGTAGGATTAAATGTCCACAAAAGAGGATTTAACTTCAGGTCATTGTTTTTAAAGCTAACACATTATAAGACAATCTCTATTTTCAGTTCTTATTTAACTGAGTGTGTGTGTAGCTGCATGTGTGTTTAAATGCACATATGATGTACAATAAATCATAATCATCAATGCATGCTGCATGAATCGGTGTGTGTGAGTGCACACAGTGTACACATGGGTTTATTTGAGTGTGTGTGTGAGTGTGTGTGTCCTGACTTTGGCAGAGTGGTTAAAATCAAGACTTAAAGCTTACATATTTTAGGCCCAACGGACCTATCTGTTGTTGATGATCCTGCTGTCTCTGATTTCCTAAGAGAGTGTCCGAAATGAACAGAGCTTCGAGGTTAACGGGGCAAATGCTGTTTCATCTAAATGCTCCGCTTGGATATATTCCAATTCAGCGCGTACCATTTGATAATCTGATTCAGCATTGCTGATTTACAAAACTCTGGGAGATTATCACAATGCGCTAAAACACATCCAAAAAAGATCGAACAGCTCATGGCAAACCAGGGGTGTTCCGGTGATCATACAATGCACCGTGCCCAAACTTTTTTGTGGGTTTTGGGTAGGACTGACACCAAATCCTTCGGTAGCTCTGTCTTGGTGTGGATGCTAATGTTAGCATATAATGGCAGTTGAGTGGGTAAGACACTGAGGGTTTTCATCGGTTGTCGAACGAACTGTGTATTAAGAAGGATGACAGTGCTTTAGACCTCCGGTATCACAAAGATGGATTTAGCATTATCTTTGGCCGCCTTAAAAAAGATTAAGATCAATCTTTCAATCTCAACAGCTATAGCCTGATAACCCGTGTACAAATAATCCCCAAAGACACGTTTGGATTAAACAAATGACTGGATTATGTAACAACTGCCCCTTACAAGGTATAGGCCATCCTGGATCAGGTTCAGGTTCAGGAGAAATGACAGTCATGTAAAAATAAAGAAATTATATATATTCAAACAGGGTTAGCGGTTCATTCAGACAGGTGTCTCACACCAGTATTTCAGACTGAGAGACAAGGTATAAGGATTAGTTGCTCAGGAACATCTTTCTTCTATCTTAGCCAGAGATGAGAGGCTTGAAGAATTGTAAACGGAGGTTCAGCTGCCCCTCAGATAACCTGATGATCTCAAAGCTCTTAAATGAGAGGGTCCTCAAGGAGGTCTCCACAATTTAGCAACAACAGGTGGAGCAACACCTCTCTTCTCACTCCTTCTTAGTTCCCAGCCACAGAGCATCCTGTGGTGTGCTGGATTAGAAATTACACTCTTAATCTCTGCTATGGGACAAGTGGATTAAAGCAAAACAGATTAGAGCGTGATCGAGCAGACCTCCTCACACTGTATTTCAAAGCTACGCCGCAGGCTCCGCTATAGTTGTGCATCACTTTAAAAATTTAACTACACATGGGGGCTACAGAGATACCATGTGATTGGCTGCTTCTGTTACTCTCTTCTAGGTCTCTGATCCCTGTGGAGGTAGTTAAGAAGGAGGTAAAGAAAGACACAGTAGTCTCTTTTCTCTTCAGTAACTGCTCATCATCCTCAGCCGCTCTGCATGGCAGTGAATAAATGAACATAAACACAGCGAATGCACAGCAGTCTCCTATTCATTAATGAGACAAGGCAAAATTGAAGCTACCGGGATGTAACTCAAGTTATATAAGTGTGTGTCGCCCACAATCACTCAGTGAATGAAAGAATGTAAACACAGTTACTGCGAGGGATGTCATTAAAGCAGGGCCGGGTCATGTGTGATACATCTGTCTCGTTAATGCGTTCAGTCCGATGCTGGACAATAATTCTAAATATATAACGTGAAATCTATGACAGCGGGACCCCTGTTAACCTCTTAGTATAAATCCAGCTTTAATGCTGTGGATTATTGCACTGCACATGAGTATAAGAATGAATGTTACAGAATGCATGCTACTTTTATATGGATATATATGTGCAAACATATACATGTTAAATATATGTATTTATTATAATACAGTGCACATTTTATATTGTGTTTAATCATTTGATCATGATTATATGCTCTTTTTAAAAAAAAAAAATTGGACTTCTAACAATAAAGATGTATGTTTTTCTCCTATAAGACAGACTGCATCAACACCAAAATACAGCAACAATACCATTTGTAGATTGTAGACTTCCCCATACAGTTGATACATCCACACCTCCTAGTGGACAACAGCTGTCTCTACATACTTACAGGTACTAAAGGTATCAAGGCACAGAATTTATTCAGTGGAGCAACAAAAAGAGGACATACATCACACACCTCCGATGTACATTTGTACTGACTGAACTATCCATGATTAAACCATTTACATTCTGTATTAGAGCTATCCTCCATTCATATAACTGCATCTCTTGCACTAAAACAACTGCAGTTTTCTTCTAATAACAGAGTACAAATTCAAAAGCAATGCATTATATCAGTAATAATCAGGAACTCCTTTGCTTCCAGAAAAGATACAGGCACATGAAAAGAGGAGCATGACAGCTTTGCAGAGCATAAATATTTCCAGCTCTTATTAATTTTCAAATTGTTGTCAAAGAGTATCAGTTACATAACCCACAGCTGTTCCAACTTTCCAACAAACAAGAGTGCGGGTACAGTATATCTGTGTTTCCATCAGGACAGGGATATCATATCAGAAAACCATTAGCTCGGGTTTACTGTCCTTCAGACAAAGAACATGTGTCTATGGGAGTGAGAGATGTGAGAGGATAGGGATGTGAGCTGTGTTTCTTCTTAGCTGCTCTGTTCTGTATCATACGCAGACACACACGCACACACGCACACACACACACACAGTGATAGAGTGGGAATGGAGGTGGAGAGGCTCATTCACAGACACACACTCCTCTGCTTCATCACTCTTTGGCAGAAAAAAAATATCTAAAAGAGGAAAAAATGCAGATCCTCATTTACACAAATCCTCTGAGGCGGCTCTAAATATTGTACAGGCTGGCTGGCTGCTGGCCAACCGATGAAGCTCGCTATGTTCCTGGTCATTTTCAGAGCCAAAGAAACCCAAGCTTAAATCCAAAACACTCAGGCCAAGTTGACTACTTCACGTCCATAATTACCCAAAAGCGTCATTCATCCAACGGAAAATATAATATACAAAGTTTAATTACTTAACAATGACGATGGATGAGCATCACAAGAACTCAACCACTTCATCCCCAGTGTGACGTCCCTATATGCAGTGAAGTTTGAATCTGGATTTGTAAAGGCAGCTTCAGTGTGTTGGCAAGCTCACGGCCTGCCAAAGTGTTCCTGAACAAGACACTGAGGAACCTTTTCCATGAGTCAGAGAAACTGGCTGTAATCATATGTTGATACCTATAAATATAATCACATGGAATA
Organism: Pampus argenteus; assembly: GCA_036937835.1. NCBI lineage: Eukaryota > Metazoa > Chordata > Actinopteri > Scombriformes > Stromateidae > Pampus > Pampus argenteus. The sequence continues at coordinate 15,100,905 of CM072880.1, read as the reverse complement.
CATGCTGAGTGGGAGTGATGTGGGTTAAAACATACTGACTATACATGGCTGCCAAAATGTCACATCCAAGCTTTGAATTCCTGCCAGCTCAACAGCCAATATTGACTTTTGACCTTGCTAGAAATGAGCAAGAGAAAAGGGAATTTCTCCTCTGAGACGAAGAGTAATGAGCGCGTTCTCATTAGTCACATCAACGACCAACGATCAGCTTCGCCTCTCCTCGCGAAAGCCAGGAGAATCTCTGCTGCTATCCCGAGTGCCGTCTCATTACCTCGATAACTTTATGAGATCAACCGTTTGAGGGCAGAGAGTCAAGGTAATGAATCTCACCTTAATTACCTGTGTATTAATCACCATGGAGGAGGCACAGTGAATGTACACTTTAGGTTTATCTATAGTATTTACACTCACCAGTTATTTGCTCACACATTATTGTTGTTATTGGTTTTAGTAATTATAATAATTATATCACCCACTCCAGAACACGTACATTATAACATACAACATAAACATAATGGTAATGGTATCTCCTAAAGGGCTTTAAATGAGCCTGTTCTTCACCAGGTTTTACTCTACATTCTGAATCTTTCTGAATCTCTGTTTCATGGACAGCTTTAAAAGAATAAAAAACTGGTCCTATTTGAACCACTAGGTGGCAGGGCATAACAACTTCTTCCCTCTAAGTCTTTTTAGGTGCAAATGCAACAGTGACAAATGCAACACACACTCACTCACTCACACACACACACGCACACACGCACACACAGATCCCTGACCCATACACCTTTTTCTAGATTGTTTCGAGATGAGAAGCAGTGGAAAGACAAACTATTTCAGACAACAATTCATCAGCCTCCCTCTCCTGTAATAGAGACAAATAGCCACCTGGTGATCTGTGCGTTTATGTGGTAAAGTGGTAACTGGATTGTAATAGATTGTCCTGTTGTGTGTCCATTTATGTGCATGCACTTCATGCATGTTTTCTTTTTACATATACATGCTATGTATCCGATGTGTGCGCATGCGTATGTGGTTGTGTATTTCTGTTCTATATGATGCATTGGGTGACTCGCCCTGCCCTCTGTTGGTGGGAAATGAGAACTAATGGTGTTTCAGTAGAGATCTGTATATGACTGATAGGATGGAGCGGATGGGAGTGGGGTGGCTGGGAAGTTGACAAAGCTCCAGACTGACAGGGGGATCCATTAAACCAGCTGTCCGTCCCGGAGGGCACCAGCCCCGGATAAAAAATGAGATGTGCTGGTGGTGAGTGGAGCCCAGGATTTGGTTTGTTCTGTGGTGTTTATCCAGGCCTGGGAACCTTAAGTTAGGAACTGGCCTGCAAAAACAACTCTTGAATTTTAGGGTTGTTACTGCAGGACTTTAAGGACTAAAATAAGTTTTAGGAATTTAAGGGGTAATTATGAATAATTATCATGTACGACTCAAATATGCAATTATTCATCCAGAAGCATAATAATAAGGAAACAGTCCTTCTTGTTGGCCAAACAAGAGAGGTCAATTAGAATTATGATTGTTATTCATTTAAATTAAGATTTTGTGACTAAACACTACAACTGCAACATTTTACAAACAAGACACAAGAGGGACAGAGGAAACTGGAAAACAAAGCTATGGTCAGCGAATGAATTCCCGAAGAAGCAGCGAGTCAAATCAACAGTAGAACAGCTTATTTCTGAATTGCAAATTGAGGGTTTGGAGAGCACATTTCGAAAGCACCAGGCTTCAAGCAAGTTGATGAAGGTTTTGTAGAAATACCTGCTTGCTCCCTGGGGTGGATTCTCATGGAGGATGGAGTTTGATGTGCTGGGGTGAGAAGCTGGAGTCTGGATCTTGTAAGTCAGTCGGTTTAGGCTCTCCTAGTTTTGATGCTTAACTCGAAATTTTTACGGTTTAACTTCCAATTTTAGTTTTGTTTGATAATCTCACTGCTGTTGGCCACGTTAGGCGAGGAATGATGACAATAATTTACCTGTTTCAGTCAACTTTTCTGCCATAAATAAATACATCTAAGAGAGCTTAGTGTGCATGCAGCTAAAAGGATCAAACTGAATGGATGAGCAGGGATGGGAGACACGTTAATATTGCAACGGCAATCTGATCGGTTGAAGCTGTGATAAAAGAAATAACTCTTTTGTGCTTGCTAACAGTAATACTACTACTGGATGTCAGCTACCTATTGGCCTCTTCTTACTACTCACTATTAGCGCAAAGTTAATGACAGATGCTGTTTTCCAATCTCATTCTCTTCCTCAGCACTCATTAGGTCTTGCTGTCCACACCGCCTTCTATTGACAGGGTGGAGAAATGAGAGCATGAAGTGACATGGGAAAGATCACGTGACTGACCACAGATTGATGTCTTACATTAAGACTGAGACGCTGCTTGATCGACACACACCGATCGGTTTCAAGACAGTTAAGAAGTTACCATTTGTGTGTTTTACAGTGCTGTAACACTTTAAAACTGAGCTTGTTTAGGGATATGCTGTACTACACTGTAATGTGTCCTTTAAGCACAAGGTCTCTTAGTGCCTGTGAGTGCATGAGTTTAGAATGAAATAATTCACGCAGACCTCAGGTCAGCCAACTGTGATAAACGCCTCACACATAATGGACTCATTTAGTTGCTAAATTATTCTCAAACGGACTAGAATTACACTTGAAAATGCACCCGAGAACCCATCGTCTTTTCCAATTTACTCGAGAGTACGGGCTCAGGCAGGGGTTCTAGCTCACAGAAATGTAATATTAAAATGATGACTTTATAAAGATGAGAAAATAGACACGCACAAGCACACACATACACAAAAAGAGTCTAACTGTGACCCCACAAGATGGAATATAAGTGTCCTGAGGCTCAGGCTAAATTGCTATATGTGACAGTATGATGAGGCACCTGTGCCGGATCAATACCCAAGCTGTCTAAATGTCTATATCGTGTCACAAACACTGCTATTAACAGATTACATGTCAGTACTGGAGCGCCGGCACGTACAACCTGCACAAATGGTGTCCAGCATGCTTGTTAATTACATCACTACACTTCACTTCTATTCGTCACTTTTTTTTTCTTTTTTTTTTGCAACAGTTGGCTGATTTTAAAAGGGAGATGAAATTAAAATCAAGTTATTACTGCTGGCAATTGAGGCAAATATATATTCAGATTTAGGTATTCTGGAAGAGCGTGTATGCTTCTGGGTTGTTGTTTTTTTTTGAGATCTTGACGATGAATATTTGTATTTCATTGCCCTTTGCAAAGTGACTTGAGGAATTTGTTTGATTCTGTTCTACTGTTATTGGTTATTACCGTTTAGTGTCTGTCTGAGCACAAGAAAGATGCAGGACTCTTAAATACACAATGAATCAGAAAATCTATATTACA